>AWWV01012992.1:0-35163 GCA_001974805.1 Corchorus capsularis
CTCTCTCTCTCTCTCTCTCTCTCTCTCTCTCTCTCTCTCTCTCTCTCTCTCTCTCTCTCTCTCTCTCTCTCTCTCATATCTAGCAGATATTGGTCTTGGTTATTATATATCACGTTCACTGCTTTTGAGTCATTTTCTCTAAGTGGACAGTCTTGTTATAAGGACTATAAATTGACTACCACTTTACTTGTTGGAAGGAACATACTTCACAAATAAGAATTTTATGTTTTACTAGCTTTTTCTGCATTTGTCAAACCTTAAACCTTGTAAATTCAGGGAAAGAGGACTTTCAATTTATTTTATTGTATAGCCCTCATTCCAACTGGAAGCAATACATATGCAGCTGAGTAACCAAACATCAATTTCATGGATTGCAGTTAAATCTTAGCTCATATGTTAGTAAAAAGTTGCTTATATGGTCCGGTTACATTTAAAATTCAGAGATAGAATTTATTTTATACACACATCATTGCAAGCTAGGTAAAATTAGGTATACCTCTCACACTACGAATCTTCTCAATAATTTGCTCTGCTATTATACCAGAACTTGGTGAACTTAATGGACTCCGAACACGACTAATGCTTCCAGAGGCTCTGATCACAGCTATTAGATCTCTACCACCTGCTAAACCCAGAGTCCACTTCCTGACTTTTGAGTATTTCCTATATTTACAAAGAAAAGAGAAATATTAAGTGAATTTTCCATATATTCCGTTTTAAGTTGCTAGTAATGGCATAACTTTTACAATAGGCTTGGTATGGCCTAAATCCTTGCTGTATATTATACCAGTGGATTAAACATGCTGCAAGACTACATACACATTAGAAAAACAAGAAACAAAAAGGAAAAAGCAAAAATCAATGAAGAAATAATTTCCTTCCATTATAAAGTATTTTCTAATTAGGTCACCGAGATCATTAACCCAGCATTTTAAGGTTTTCAAATCAGTCTTTTAAAGTTGCAAAGTAACTACAACCTTTTAGATACTTTAGACAGTACAAATGCAAGGGATCCAATATGCCACTAAGTACCTGTCACAAGATATAAATTTTAAAATCACTAAAACTTTCACATGAATGTGTCACGAATGACAAGATAAATGGAAGCATTATTACCCATAACAGTCAACTTGATAGGATATATATAAGTAGGGCTTGAGCCACATAATAAAGATAACCCACCCTCCTACCCCTGACTGTCCAAAAGAATATAAACACAACCCACATAACCCATCACCAGAAAGTTGATAATAGAGAAATTCCACAAAAACTACCTGTAATCAACTGCAAGAAGATTTTTATCCTTTGGGACTCCAAGCCTCTCTTTTAGAATTGAGATAACCTGCAGAAGTTATAAAAATCAAGTATCTATCAGATCATTTAAGAGAGCTAGCTTAAACTAAAAGTATAAAACAACCCCCTTTACAGTTTATGACCACTCTCTTCCCCATTCTTTAATATATAGGACAAAGCAGGCATCAAAGATTAGTAAATGATACAGATCGCAAGCTATCTAAACCACCACTTACTTTATGTTAGTTTATGTCTCTTAATAAACTTGAATAATGATAATATCGACTAAATATATACTGTGTCTTAGAATCATTTTCTTTCTTCCACCTCTTTGAGGCTCTAGATCTTGGAAAAGGTCTCCACTACAAAGAACTGTTATGAAACTAGGGAGCACTATACACACTGATAAGTACAGCACTAGAAGAAACCATGTAAGTTATTGAATTATCTCGACTGTATATGACAATTCTACCTCATCATCATAATGTATATTCGTTATCAAGCACTCCTCTTTCAGCTTTTCTACTTTATAGACCCCTTCATTAATGAAGTTCTCAACATCTTCTCGTTTTTTTCCTGTATAAGATTTGCATGAGCCAAAGATTATCTTTAATACATAGAAATTAAAGCAAAACCATATAATATAAGGAGCACCTTTTGAAGCAGAAACTACATCCAACCAATTCCCATATATGTTATCAAGCAATGAAGTAAGCATCTCACAATTTTCTTCTGACATAGTCTTTCGTGTAAGTTGATCCCCAGCACTTTTGTATTTACCAATCCTTTGAACCTGTGGTTCAATTCCTATTTTCTCAAGAACACCTGCAAGTAAATTTTGTACCACCAATCCATTATTAAAATGCAAGCCACAACTATCACATTGACAAATACTATCAAACAGAGGTAGACTAAAAGTTGATAAATTGGAAGTATAATCAACCAGGGGGATACATAAAAACCATTAAACAACAGCAACAGGGTTCATTTATGAATCTATTCAAAGAATAGCTACTGGTTTCATCAACTGCCCTCCTATTCCTATATCATGGTAACTAGATACAAGCAGTACCATGATTCTCCATTTTCAACGATTAATATTACCTAGCTACTTGGTTTATCTTGGTACCATGATCTCCATTTCCAACCCTAATTATATCAGTTGATTTCAGAATGAAAAGATTACTAGTTTCAGGAATTCAATGGTTCTGAAAGGTCGAAACTCCTACAAAGAAAAACAAAATTGAAGATTTGTTAACAAGATACCAACCAAAGAATTTGTAGTTGAATGAAAGTATGGTATCTTGGCTTATAGATTATTGCCTTAAAATTAAGAATAACAAGAAAGACGTAGCCTGCCAGAATGGTTAAATTGTTTTAGCAATGGGCATCAATGATACACAATATTCCTATAATAGGAATATAAAGGGATAAAAAGAGGATTAGGGAGGAGCGAAGAAAAACTTTTACGTCTTATTCTTTTACCTTAGCATTGGACAAACTGACTAGGTATTATGTCCAGGACACAATATTTTGTTCTATTCTTTCTCCTAATCATATGATAGGGGTCAAAAGAAAATAGGGTAAACCTAAATTTTTTTTGGTATATTTACAAGTTAACCTTGTTTGAGTGGGGTTGGCTCGAACAAACTTTTCTGTAAAGTTTGGTATTATGTCAGTTGTGGGAAGAAATATGAGAAAAGTTTTTGGGACGTGCTTTCCAAAAACCTGTCTCCTAACTCCAATAAAAAATTAGATACTCACATGAAACCTCTTAGAATCAGAAAATAATTCCCAACACAAGTATACAAAATATGAACTTTAATCATCTTAGGACATGCCACGATTTGGATGAAGCCAAAAGAAAAGAAAGAAAATAGACAAGCTTAATGTTCCCCTACTTACTAGCTTTTCAATGTAATAAGTAATTACCACAACAAAATAACAAAATTACAGTAAGAAAGTAGCAGCGAAGTAATTCTGTCAACTAACCTCCAAGGAATGATGCTTGAACAGTCAAACCATACAATGAAAAATATGCACTTGGTGGGGCATAGATCTCTTCACATGCACAGGCAAGGTAGTATTCTTTCTCCCCGCAGGCAGGGATATACGCAATTATGAATTTCCCTATAAGTTTCATAAGAGATTAAAATTAACAATTTAAATTCAATCCTTTTAACAACAAACAGTATAATAATCCTAAGACAGAAGAAATTTATCACCCTCCAGCTAACAGGTAACTAGTATTGTATGGTAAGACTCCTAAGACAGAAGAAATTTATCACCCTCCAGCTAACAGATAACTAGTATTGTATGGTAAGACTTCTTACTTCATGAGAAATATGCTTGAAAAACAGTTATAAAAAAAAACAATAGGATCTGAGTTGAGATGTGGGCACAAGTTATTCACGGTACAGAAAACTGATCATGAGCACCCCGCCACCCCCTACCCACCCAAACTTTCCCATTCACCAGCATCCAATATATGAATGCAGGGAATCATGTATTTGTCAATTCAACTGATCCAATGTTCTTACTGATGTTTAGGGCTAAGTATCTATTTCCCTTCTCAATGAACAAACTCACCATTCAATTTACATGTATGTATATCCAAGACTGAAATTAGAGAAGAGAAGAAGCTCTGTGAAGCTACCTGATTTCTTAAAGTTCAAAATATGCCTCCGGATTTCTTCAACTTTTCCCCATCCACAGTTCAAAGGTTCAATGTGGAGATAGACACCAGAAATGCGAGGATCATATGCAGCTTTTACAAAATTTTCGCAAATTTGTGGCAGAGATATTCCTGAAGAGAAACGGCTCTTTAGCTGATCAGATATCTGAACATGGAGAGAGTAAAAAGTTTCAAATGAAAATTAAAGAATCATATCAAGAGCCAAAGAATGAAAACAGTGTCCAGAAAAGAGGTTTAAATATAAGTTAATGGCATTAAGTTACAGTTTACCAATCAAGGTGCCATTTTAATCAAGTTCTGAATCTTGGAAACTTCGCACTCTAGAATCTAGATGCCATTACAAAAAGCAAAAACAAATATTTTATAATCAAACAATCACAATTCTGGCACAAATGCAAAAAAACCTGCAAATTCTATTCATTTAACCTGAAAGTAGTGTCTCAAATATCATATTCAAGAACCCATTTCATGAATTTCTCAACACAACTACTTACCATCAAAAGCATCAAAAATACAATGCAAAAAGGATACACAAAAGAACCAAACCTGGCCACGCAGTTTCATAGTTAAAACACTGCCTTTACGAACCCTTTCCCAAGGGAAGGCAATAAGCATCTTTAACTTAACAACAAAACTCTTCCACCCACTAATCTTTTCATACTCCACTTCTCCACTCGGATACTCCTTGGCCTCCGACTTCTCACCGCTTTGACTCCCAATTTTTTCTTCTTCCACTTTCTGTGTCTCCGTGGAGGAAGAGGAATCATCGAAAGCCTGAGTGGAGAAAGAACAAGAGAAGGAAAAGTTTTGCCATTGGAAGTGGGTTCGGAGAGTGGAAGAAGAAATAGAAGGAGAAAGTGAAACTCGAGAGTGGGTTTTAGGAAAAGAAGGGATTGGAAGAGGTCTTGAGAGGACTGAAGTCACAGTTCTGGGGATGATTTTGGGAGTAGAATGAAAGAGCAACAATTTCGACATTTTCCCCTTCTTTGTTTTGGAAGAGAGGAATTGAAAAGAGCAAGGAAGGAGGAGGAAAATGGAAATGGATGAGAAACAATGGAGGAAAAAAGGTGAAGTTTCGTCCACGTGACACTTTTGTGTATGACACGTTGTCTTCGATATGCGATTACGTGGATTCTTTGACCCCACAAAACGAAAAAAAAAAATGAAATGTAAAACGGTATTTGTCTGTGTTCTAAGCTTTATTTTTTTTTTTTTTTTTTTTTTTTTTTGCCTACATATGAATTAGAGAAAAATAAAAGGCAAAAGCTACGGTCTCGTAATGTCAATTCCGATCCGGTCTTCATGTACCATTTGGAGAATCTGTACTGGAGGCTCATCATAAATTGAAACACTATGACCATCTTCATGTGCTAACAATGCTAAACAATCTGTACACTGATTCTCCTCACGAAAAGTATGTCTTATTTCCACAATCTAATCACCTTAAATAAGTTCCAAACAATCCCGCACTAAGGTATAGCAAGGAGTGGGGGCACATTAATACATATAATCACAACTATATAAAAAAATAGTATAATTAATTCAAGTGCATAATTTCTACATCAAATGAAAAATATTACAATGATTCTCTAAGAGTTTTCATGACTTGAAATCGTTGCAAAATGTTTTCACTATCAATACTATAAAACACATTTTTTTCTATAGTATAATTAATTCAAGTGCATAATTTCTACATCAAATGAAAAATATTACAATGATTCTCTAAGAGTTTTCATAACTTGAAATCGTTACAAAATGTTTTTACTATCAATACTACAAAACACATTTTTTTCTATATATGTAACCAATCTCCCATTTTATATTTAGTATTTTAATATCTAACTAAATAAATTAATATCATAGTTGCAAATAACTAAAAAAATTCACAATTTCCCTCTAACTTAAGCAAATGATGAAAACAATATTATGTACATTCAATTTATTCGATGTATAAATATTAAATATTATCTAAATTAGATGATTTTATATCATGAATATTTCTAAGAATCTATAAAAATTATAATAAAACAAATTGAACAGATTCAATACTTATTTAAAATAGTTAGATAAAAAGTAGCTTCAACTCCTTAATGTTTTTTTTTCTATCTCTCTACTAAAAATTTTTGTGTTAGGATTATTGTAAGAGAGATGGAAATGGGAAGAAAAATGTACTTTTTGTGTTAAGAATTTTTCCAAGGGAGATGGAAATGTGAAGGAAAAGGAAAGTGTTATAGAATCAGATTAGATGGAGTAAATGAGAGTGGGATCGGGGAGTTTGTGTTGGCTTGGATGAAAATAAATTTAGGAGGAGAGTTGACATGTGGGGCCGGAATAACATTTATATTTTACAAGTTATATTAGCCCGCACAGGCGCTACGGGCGTTCTTTATTTTAGAGTGGTGCTTGATTAACTGATTGAATAAGGATATTAATATAATCAATTATATAAGGGCCAAGAACATTTTTTTTGTTCTAGAGTGGTGCGTGATTGATTAATTGATTGGATTATATAAGGTTGCAGTAAAAATGCAATTTTTTAAATGGATTAGTTTTAATTATGTTTCTGCATAAATCTTTGTAAGTTAACTTTTTAGACATGCAAAATTAAGAAGGTTTAGAACATGTTTTTTTTTTGTAAGTAATGAAAGTGCAAATAGGTAATAAAATATGCTGTTAATTGGATAATAATACTCACATTGAACAAAGGGTGGTTTTAATTCAGAATGGGAAAAATATTGAACGACCCATGTTGAAGGGATGGAGACGAAGAAGAAAGAGGAAAGAGATATGAAGGTGAAAACAGAGGGGAGTGATGGAAATGTTTAATTTTTGGCAAACCTGAAGATTGATCAGAACCGAGGTATTGAAAGGAAGCAGCAACTGAGTTGGTGAGAGGAAAAAAGACAACAGCGAGAGAAACATTAATTAAAAGTAATTAAGGGTTTAGGGTTTAGAAGCAATTAATTAAAAACATTAAACATTAATTAAAAACCATTAAGGAAGGGAAATGTGTAATTACGAAAAAGGGTAGAAGGAAAAGGAATGGGGGAAACTCATAGAGGGGCTTTTTAGTCATCCGAAAAGTGTAATTACGAAAAAGGGTAGAAGGAAAAGGAATAGGGGAAACTCATAGAGGGGCTTTTTAGTCACCTGAAAAGTGTGAAAAGACCAAAAATGGCCAAAAGGAGCCACCACATTAATCCTCAATTTGGCCTTTTAGTAATTTCCTATGTAGTTAAAAATAATATATAGTATATATTAGCATCTAAATTTGATTTTACTTACAAAGTTTTATTTGAGGAAAATCTAAAAGTTTTTATTTTTATTTTACTTACAAAGTTGGGTTACAAAAATCTTTTCCCTTCACTTAAATGAGGTTGTGCGGGCACTAGGATAAAAAGTTAAAAACTACTACTAAATCCAATATTTTACTATCTACTATCGGATTATAAGGATCTGAGTGGGGCACGTGCCCCCAGTGCCCCCACGTCAGATCCGTCCCTGAGCAAGGATATGAGTTCATAATAGAATTCTTGAGAAAAAATGTACCACCACAGCCGCATCTGTTTCTATGATTAGAGGAGCATAACCCCACTCCTTTACAAGCAACAAACCATGGCGTACTAAGGTTCTAAGTTGGCTGCTGAATATTTTGCTATTGATGGTAGCAAAGTGGATAGGTCGAGGCATGTTGGTTGACTGATTATCTGGACTCCACCCTTGCTGGTGTATTTTTGCTCAATAATAATGGTTCACGGAGGTTTGTAAACGGACATGCAGTAGCAGGTGGGTTGATTTGAGATCCGCATGGTGCATGGTTACAGGGTTTATAATTAACATTGGTTGCACAAGAAGTCTCGAAGCAGAACTTTGGGGTATTCGATAGAGGCTATTCTTGGCAAAGGCTCGAAGTATCGAAAAATACTGATAGTTGAATTGGATGCGATGGTTGTTGTCCAGTTCCTTCAGAGTGGCGTGAATGATTCACATCCTTGTCATACTCTTATCAGTGACTGTATGAAGTTGCTAAAAGGGAGTTGGGTTGTTAAGGTTAGACATATTTGCCAAGAAGGAAATCGTTGTGTGGATGGAATCGCAGATTTGGCTCATTCTTCGCCCCATGGAGTTAGCTTTTGTGAAGACCCCCCGGATCCAATTCAGCTTCTCCTTAAGGCGGATAGAGAGGGTATTGGTGTGCTAGCACTTCTTTTCTCTTTTTTTTTTTAGTTAATTTGATGTTCTTTCATAGGGAAAAAACAATTTCCAACAGCCAAAAAAAGAATATAACAACTTCCATAGTGTGAATGTCAAAACATGAAGTTACCTGGAGTGAAGATCAGAGCAACTCCCTCTTGTATTTCTTAACCTGCCTGTGCAAAAAAATAAATGTTGATCGGTCGTTAGCAAATCACAAGATAAATCCCCACAAACCCTTACTAAGTAGTTAGGGTAAGTAGGGATCAAATCCCACAGAGAAGGATGAAGCAGATATAGAAAACAAAACCTTCCTAAAATCACTCAAACACACTTAAAAGAAAGGGATTAAAAATACCAATTATAAAGAAAACAATTAATCTAAAATTAAAGCTATCGAAAATTACTTAAGAAAACAATAATTAAAAGCATATTTTTTCTCCAATGGTAAAAATCAATCAATTTAACTATGGATCCTTGATTTAAAAGATAAATTCGATATTCTAATTATTAAAGCAAGAAATATCAGTTAAAAGCCAATGACACCTTCAATCCAAAGATTTAAGTATCATGTAAAACATCAACAAACTTGTCCTAATAACTCTCAATTAAACAATTGATCTAGAGATAAATCGCTAACATGTATTTTAGATAAAATTACCTATTACAAGCTTAAATTATCCCTTTTATTTAAAACAATCAATTGCCAACTAAGGTTTATTAATCGTTAAGAACAAAGCATCAAGAACATCAATTCACACATGCATAACAAGTATAACCAAACCTATTTAAATCAAGATTATTACCATCAAGAATAAATAAGATTCATAAATCCCATTGGATGCTTTTTAAAGGCTATCAAATTTGTTACCAAACAATCAAACTTGAGTTACATTACCCCTCAACTTGATTTAACTATAGATCTATCCAATTATATCAATAGTGGCCTTCTAAATCAACAATCATCAAGATCATAAAATAAATCAGAGATTTATAAACATGTCTAACCAAGAACAAATATCAAATTATAAGCACACAAATCTCACCATAATTGATTGATTGAAATCACAAAAGGATAAGAAGTATTTAGAGAATTAGCTACTCATGGATTTGGAAAAATCCATGAGAAACTTAAGAAAACTTACAAACACGGTCTTCTCTTGGGAAGCACCTAGGGTTGTCGACAACCTCTCTAAAGAGAGTTGTCGACACCCCCTTCTAAAACTAGAGAGAGAACAAAAAACTAGAATATTTTCTAAGAAAAAGATGAAAAGAAAGATATCCCTAGGGTTCTACCTAAGGTTGGTATTTATAGTGGACTAATAAGACACCTATGATTGAATTAAACAACCCCTAGGTCGGTTTAGCCTCCTAACTTGGTCTCCAAGTTGGTTTAAAGGTCTTCTTAATTAGAGTAAAAATCGGACTTGGGCAAAGATTGGAATTTCGCAGAAACTTCAAGGGCATTTTCGGCATTGAAGATGGGAGAACTGAGTTTCGAGCGAAACAACAAAGTTGTAGATCTCGGAGTCCTCTTTCCAATGCATATTTAAACGCATTATTTGAAGGTCTGAGTCAAAAGTTATGGCCGTTTTATCGAAACTGCGCAGAATCCTAATCCAACTAGAACTACGGTTGCGGGAATTGGATATTGGCAAGGGCTTTCGCGCACAGATTGTGGCAGAACCGACTCCATTGTGGGCCCAGCTAGGCTGGTTATGCTCCAATATAGAATACTCATAATGCCATGTCTTCAGGGTCTCTCCAAAGTATATCTTCATTCCTTCGCGATTTAAACTCGATTCTTAGTTCTTTTTCCTTGAAATCTTTCTTCAATGATCTTCATAACTTGAAATTATCTTCAATGAATCTTCAATCACAAACTTCGAATTTCCAAATCTTCACTCAAAAATGCTAAGTCCATATTTGTGACAAAATTAATCAAAATATCTTGAAAAATAGTGAAAAACAACAAGTTTTCACTTTTCTCTTGAAGACCTAAAAACACAAATACTTGTAAAAGAGGTTAAAATCACACATAAAGATACCAAAAAGCTTAGGAAAATGATCATAAAAATAGGGTTAATTTTGGCTCGATCATAATTTCCCCCATACTAAACCTTTGCTAGTCCCTAGCAAACTAGTGCATAAAAACTAAGAAAATAAAAACTAAGACTAACTAAACCTAAACTAATGTAGTAAAGATTTCATTTTCGTAGGTGTACGACGGCACTTAGCACGTGACACAAGTCTTTAAACCTAAGCCTGATAGAGGTACTTAGGAGGAGTTATAGTCTCATGAGGGTTTTCTTAACTAGGACGACACCCACAAAAATGTTAAAAACTAACTCGACATTGTTAGCATTAAAAACAAAACAAATTTTATTCAAATCTAGGTTTAAATCTCTAAAAACCATTCTTTTCGAAAACTCAATTTGAATGTTTACACATATCAAGGATCAATGCAATCACGAAATCAGAATAACAAAGAATAATAAGAGCAATCAATTCAAAAGATAAAGAAATAGCAAGCATTTTCATTCTTAAGTAACCATAATTAAAGTAGTTCTAATCACTCATCATTCTTGATATCTTACAACTACTATGTGCCATAAGCTTGTGTGTTCATCTTTATCTCCATAACATACTTTCATAAATGTAATTTCAACAAGATTCAACACAAGTTTTAGAAATATCTTATTATTGAAGCAATAAATGAATAAGTTCATATCACAAACTCTAATTATACCTAATTCTAAGAAAGAAAATGACAGGTTAAAAATCAATCAATGAATAAAGAATTCTTAAAAATTCTAAGTATTCATCAATCATAATTAAATCAATCACTCAATATATGCAAAAAATTCAAAATTTTCAAAAAAAAAAAAAAATTCATGGCATGGATCTATGCATGTAGACTCTCTCCCCCGCACTTAAAAGACACATTGTCCTCAATGTATGAAGAAAAATCATGTGAATGCACATGTGATAAGTGTGGTTTTAAAAATAGATGCGCTAATGAAAGACTTGACTCACATAGATAGTGTATACCCAATCAAGTAGTTCAAGCAATTCAAAGCATCAATCATAGCAATCATAACATATAAGTCATAACTAAAGATCCAAATCAAAGCATAGAAAATAACAAATAAGATGCAAATGCAAACAACAATTCAAATCAAGGAATAGGCAATCAATCAAAGCAATAATTAATCAAAACAAAACAAGAAAAACTAAATGGAGATGAGTTTAAGAAAGCTTATCTATCTCCAAGCATAAACTCCATTCGTTTTCCTTTGCAATCTCCAAAAAAACGTAAGCTCCATTTACTCGCCTTTGTATCCTAAATATGAAATCCTAAAAAGAAAAAGAAGGATGGAAATAAAAAGAAATTAAAATGTTAGTAAATTCTTGGGTTGCCTCCCAAGCAGCACATTTCTTTAATGTCTTTGGCTAGACTTTCCTTCATCTCCCTTTGTTAGGGTGGATCATACCACTTCAAACCAAAAAGAAAATATGGTGAGATTAGAAAAATATGAGCATAAATGATACGAATCTAGTTGTATTAGATTCAAATCTACCCTTTGAATATCCACCAAAGTCGACTTGAACTTCTTCAACTCCTAGACTTGTATATCGATGACCTTCACAAGATTATTCCTCCTCTTTCGTCGGCCTTAAGCACTCAATTAGACCTGCAATTGAATTCTCAAGATCACAAAATTCACAAACAACTAAGTTATCTCAACCTAATTGCTTGCTAGGACTCTACAAGATGAAGAACCCTAAGTTTGCTCAAACTAGAACAATGAAGCCAAAGAAATCGATATGGGTATAAACCTCTTAACTTTATTGATTAACTTGACTTATGTTTACAAGAGGGGGATGGTCCCTTTATATAGTGGTGGGGGATGCACCTCTCCCTAATCCTAAAGCCATAAGGGCGGCATAAACATAAAGGAAGGAACAAGGAAATAGCCTACTCCTTGTCCTACTAGGAAAAGTAAATAACATTACATAATTAAGCAAGGATTGGACTTAGTCAAACAAGGCCCAACCCAATGTCTTCTAGACTAAATAAATAACTAATCTAAGATAGAATAAAAGCCCATGAGGCCGAATTACACAATGCTAAAGCCTAATGCTCATCGTCTTGGTGATGTCGACTTCAATGCCTTCCAAATGGTCTTCAATGGACACTAAACCTCCAAGATGAGATCTTACAAAGCCCAATAAAGCTTCCTTGAACCTTTTAGCCCGAGCCCTAGTCATTGGACCTTGTGGAATAGCTAATGGATCGAATGGCCGGTTGTGGCCGGATGGCGCATGCGTTGGCCCGTGCGATGGCCGGTTGTGGCCGGATGGCTTGTGCGATGTCTCGTGCGGCGTCCCATGCGTTGGCCGGTTGCTCCATGCGATGGTGGCCGGTCCTCAACTCCTTGCTCCGCCAAGCTTGTGTTCAATCCGGGATCATCCGCGGCATCTTCTTGAATCTCCAAGACATCTCCAAGTTTATCCAAGACATGATCTCCAATGGCTCCATTGTGCTCTTCTAAGCCATGATAAGCCCTTGGCGCATCAACAAAAATATGAAAGATAAAAGAAGAGATAAGGAAAGAAATAACCAATTTTGTTGAGGGCGACTCCATGAATGGCTAGGAATAACAATGCCATCTTTGTTGCTGTGAGTGGATGATGCAATGGGTGCTTTTGGCATTCTTGATTGGCATTGCTCTCATCTTGCCTTTTGTTTGTGTCCTCATCTTGGCAATTTTTCTTATCCTTTAGAAAGAATTGATCCATGGGTTTCCAATCCTCATGTTTGATATCTCCAAAGCATCCATGTTCAAGAAACTTGTTGATTCCCAAAAAATCTTGATCTTTATGTTCCAAAAGTTGGTTATCAACAAAATCTCGCACACTTGTTTCTTTCAACTCAGGATGTCCAAGTTGCTCATCGTCTGGTGGCTCTTACTAGTGCTCTGCGAATCGTGGAGGAGAAAGTGTAGGGATGTCCATCTTGGTATCTTCTTTTGATGCTTCTGATTCGTCTTGCACAATCTTGGAAAACTCCTTTAGTAGAGTAGGGACACATGCCTCACATGGTTCATCATCTTCATCATTCAAGAAAAATTGAAACAAGTCTTGCGAATCAATTTCATATAGTTCCAAACCATCCCTTGTTTTACTTGACACTTCTTTAACTTCCTTCATGATTAGGAGTTCAACATCTTCATGAAATTCACCTCTAATCTTACTTGGTTCAGAATAGATAGGGTCTTCCCTCGACAGTGTTGCTTCTCTGGCTCTTGATGTCTTTGTGTAGTCTCTGCCAATTCATCAACTTGCTTCCATCGTTCTTTGGGAACTTGTTCAATTGCGGGAACTAAAGGAATATTTTCCTTCCACTTCTAAAGTGAATCGAGTTGGATCTCTTTGCTGCATGTCTTTCTTTGCGGCACAAACCTTTGAGGAAACGGTGCTGGATAGTAGGTGGTCTCCATCTCTTTCTTCCCTTTGAATCTTCCTTCTTTCTTTACATGAAGTTGAGGAGCCTTTGGTGATGAAAAAGGTTGAACCTCTTTGCTTCTGATAGAAATCTCCTCATCACTTGGCACTTGCACATTGGGTACAACAACTGGTGGTGGTATCGTAGGGTAAACAGGTGCAGATAGTGGTGATACTGAAGAAGGAAACGAAACAACTGGTGACTCCATCTCTCGTGCACACCATTGTTGATTTTCTCCAATTGAATTGACTCCATATCCTTGAGCAAAATTCAAGGGTGATTGCGATAAAGTGTGTGGTGGTTAAGTTGCTCCCTGATTTGAGATCACACACTGTACCAAATTGGTTAAGGGTTCTTGTTGATTGGCGAGATTGGCAAATTTAGTGTTAAATTCCTTGGCAATCTTAGTTGTGAATGATCTCAAAATCTTCATTACTTCATTGCAAGACACTCCTTGTTTAGGTTTCGAAGTCTCATTTGGCATGCTGAATTGGTAGATGTTTTTTGCCATCTTGTTCAATAGCTTCCTCGCCTGTTCAGGAGTTTTGAATCTCAAACCGCCTCCACTAGTAGCATCAATATTGGTTTTATCTAATTAAGACAACCCATCAGAGAAGTTTTGGATTAAAAATCCTTCACTTAATCCATGGTATGGGCAGCTCTCACATAACTTGTTGTACCTTTCCCAATATTGATACCATTTTTCATCTTGTAGCTGGTGACTAGTAGTGGTTTCCTTCCTAACTTCGAAAATTCTTGAGTTTGGAAAGTACCTTCCAAGAACACTTCTTGTAATCCACTCCATGAGGTGATGGATTTTGGTGGTAAACTCCAGAACCATTCTCTTGCTCTACCATCCAAGGTGGATGGAAAAGTTTGCAGCTTCACCTGCTCTTCAGGCATTCCAGTGATCAAAGCATATTTGGTGTAGAAAGCTCGTAGATGCTCATGTGGATTTTTATGTTCTTCTCCATGAAAAATAGGTAGCAAACGAATCGCTTCAGGCTTCAATTTGTAGGACAAATCCATGTCAAGATAATCAATGTAAAGGGGTCGTATTTCACGAATGAAATTTAATTCCCTCAGAGAACGTGATTGCCCCATTGAATAAGACCTACAAATCAAAGATGATTAAGTGCAAATCAAATAGAAAAAGAAAATAAAAGTTTAAGAAAATAAATAATGAAAAAGAAAAAGAAAAGTTTAAGAAAATCTTAGGTGATGGCTCCGTCTTCAATTTTCTTATTTGCTTCCTTCCTTCTCCGGCAACGGCGCTAAAATTGTGATCGGTCGTTAGCAAATCACAAGATAAATCCCCAGAAATCCTTACTAAGTAGTTAGGGTAAGTAGGGGTCAAATCTCATAGAGAAGGATGAAGCAGATATCAAAAACAAAACCTTCCTAAAATCACTCAAAAACACTTAAAAGAAAGGGGATTAAAAATAGCAATTACAAAGAAAACAATTAATCTAAAATTAAAGATAAACTAAATTAAATTAAAGCTATGGAAAATTACTTAAGAAAACAATAATTAAAATCATACTTCTCCAATGGTAGAAATCAATCAATTTAACTATGGATGATTGATTTTAAAGATAAATTTGATATTCTAATTATTAAAGCAAAAAGATCAGTTAAACGCCAATGACACCTTCAATCCAAAGATTTAAGTATCATGTAAAACATCAACAAAATTGTCCTAATAACTCTCAATTAAATAATTGGTCTAGAGATAAATCCCTAACATTTATTTTAGATCAAATTACCTATTACCAACTTAAATTATCCCTTTTATTCAAAACAATCAATTGCCAACTAAGGTTTATTAATCGTTAAGAACAAAGCATTAAGAACATCTTCACACATGCATAATAAGTATAACCAAACCTATTTAATTCAAGATAATTACCATCAAGAATAAATAAGATTTATTAATCCCATTGGACGGTAATACAAGCCTATCGTATATAAAAGCCTATGGTAAGTAGCAGTCATGTGATGACAAGAATGGTGAGTAAATGGAACTTCTTACTGAAGAGTGATGATGCTTGCTATTGCTTGATCTTGTGAATTGAGTATTCTCATTATTCTATGTTATTCTTGATTTCATGATTAAGTTGCTCCTTGATATGTGTGTGCAATTGAAATGATTTTCAAATCTTTTTGTTTTGAGAGAAAAATCTTGACTTGCTAAGGGACTAGATGTGGGGGAAATATTATTAGACCAAGGTATGCCCTATTTTATATGCATATTTTATGTGTTTTTGGTATGATTTTACTTCATTATTGCTTATATTATGCAAGTTTATGTTTGTAGGCTTGTAAGATGATGAAATATGCAAAGATGAAGATTTGAGTGCATTTTGGGGCTATTTTGGTAGAAAATTGGCAAATTGATGATGAGCTCTCGTGCGAGGTTTTTGGAATCGAGATTGTTCTTAGAAGAGTCCATATGATGATCTATGCGAAGGTCTCAAGCCAAGGAAGCAAGGACCAAGGCAAACCGAAGTGAAGAAGTGCACAAGTCCATCAAAGTTCCTAGATGGGTGCCCATGTCCTTTGGGTGAGCACCTAGCTGCCATATGCCATCCACCAACATGCTACCATGCAAGTGATGATGCACCTGGGCACATAAGCCAAGTGCTTGGGCGCACAAGCCAAATGCATGGGCGCCAGGAGGAGTAGATGAGTGAAGATGACACTACCTTAGCTTGGTTTGACACCTGATTTGGAGCAGTTTTCGTTGAAACCTCATAACTTTTGCTATATATGCCCGACTGAAGCAATTCAAAGTGCGTTGGAAAGCTGATTCAAAAGTCTACAACTTTGCTTTATACTAGTACATTATAAAAAAGATTCATTTCTTGAACTGAAGATCATTTTCTCCTATTGGTGGGTCAAATAACTTGTATAGAAAGATATAATTTACTTGCTAAGAATGGTACATGTACATGGTCCGTAATATATTGTGCACAATTCAATTGAATTTGTAAGAAAGATAAAATTGGCTCTGATATATATCTTTTTTTTGATAAAAACATAATCAAATTTGATTATTACACAATTGAAATGATTTTTTGTAAAGTAAAGACTAAAATTATAAACAAAAAGACAACCTAAAGAATTTAAGTTTTGAAGATATCCTACACCTTGATACTAATAGCATCAATTACTTTTTGACATCCTATAGGGGTTGCGGTGTGCGTTTGACCATTCTCACCAGTTTTGTTGAGATGTGCATGCATTATAGTCATTTCCTGCACAATATGTTTCACAAAAATAGTAACTTGAGATTAAACCCAATGGTTAGGTGCAAATGCAATTAAATTTTATAATATTAATTTGGTCGACATTAACTAATTTAGATGTGCTTACTGTTTAATTGAATACTACAAACGTTTTCTAGCAGAAGTAACGAAGCAGTGGGCAATATGGATCATTCTCGCTGCCTTGGCAGCTCTAACGATCCTAGCAACCATCGGAACCTTGAACATTAAGGAGGTGTATACGGTGGTCTCTTTCATTGGAGGTTCAGTCCTTGCAATGTGTGGTAACTCTGTCCCGGGTTTCTTCAAGAATGCTTAGAACATCTACATCAAAGACCTACGATTACATTGTTGAAAATCTCAAGTGCAAAGCGGAATGGATAGAACATTACGAGAATTATTTTACCTTTTAATTTATATATATATATATATTTAATTTCATGGTTTTGTATCTGGCTTTTTCCTAAGGCCATTACTTATATCTTATAGGGGCTGCAGTGTGCGTTTAACCATTCCGACCAATTTTTATGAGATGTGTATGCAGTATAGTCACCTCTTGGAGAATATTTTTCATAAAAATAACAACCTGAGATTTACAGAATGCCGAAACATCGGGTGAATAAAATACTCCCACAATTCCAAACGTTTAAAATAGGGAGATAGCGATCGCAAAATATATCTACACTGAAATTATTAAAACAGTCATCAGGATACATATATATATATATATATATATATATATATATACGAGTACATTATAAAAGACATGCATTTCTTGAACTGAAGATCATTTTCTCCTATCGGTGGGTCGAATAACTTGTATAGAAAGATAATTTGCTTGCTAAAAATGATACGGGTACATGTTCTATAATATATTGTGCTTAATTCAAATGAATTGACATGAAAGATAAAATTGTCTCTGATATATATGTTTTTTTTAATAAAAATATAATCAAATTTGATTATTACACAATTTAAACTATTTTTTTAGGAAATTGATCGTGTCGTCAGCAATCATAAGATAATCCCCACAAAACCTAACTAAAGTAGATAGAGCAAGCAGGGGTCGATCCCACAGAGAAGAGTGAAAAACTTTATTTCCAAGAACAAATCTTTTCCAAAAATTACTTTTAAACAGAAATAGGGGATTAAAAAGAAATCAATTGAAAGAAAGCAATTAAACTAAAAACTAAGCAAAGTAAATTAAATCTAAATCTATAGCAATTATAAAGCAAACAATAATTAAAAAGCATACTTCTTCTCTGATGGTATGAATCAATCAGATTAACTATGGATCATTGATTTAAAAGGTGAATTAAGCATCTTATTCTTGACTGACAACTGGCATAGGTTTCCCAACATGTATATTAGATAAGAGGCCGATTAAAGCTGCAGTTATCCCTTTTATTCCTTCAGCAATCGATTACTTTCTTAGGGCTTAAAGATCGCTTGAGAACAAAGCATTGAGTATAGTTAATTTTACACACATGCCTACAAGTAGAACCATACGAAGAGAAATTTCTCGCCCTCCGATAGACAAATACCCATTAAGCAGCGATTAAACAAACCTTAATTTGCTACAAACAATCAAACTTGAGTGGTTAATTCTAAGCTTGATCTAGCCATAGATCCATCCAATTACTTCATCAGTGGCCATCCAAATCAATAACTATCAAGATCATAAAATAAAAAAGGGTTTTGCCTACTATCATCAAGAACTTAACACAAAATTATAAGTATAGAAATCTCACCATAATCAATTAATCGGATTCACCAAAGGATTAGAAGTATTAAGGGTTTAGCTACTCATGGATAAATCCATGACAGGCTTAAGAAAACTTACAAAACTTGAAGGCAAAATCCTCTTCTTCAAATCTCCTAGGGTTGCCGCTCCTCTCTATGCAAAGAGAGGGGTGCGGCACCCTTGACCTAAAACTAGAGAAAAAACTAGAATATTTTCTAAGAAAAAGATGAAAGAGAATTGTGTATATTGTATATGTGTTTTGTGTTACAGGAGGTGGCTATTTATAGTGGAGGAATAGGGTAGGACGGTTTAGGGGATGACTTAGACTCCAAGTTTGATTAGGTGTCATCTTAGAGTAGAATCCAAGTTAAAAGAGGATTCTGGAATTTTCTGGAATTGTGCAGGAACTTCGACTTGAAATTCGGGCTTGAAGATGGCAGATATGGGCTTTACACTTCAAAAGAAAGTTGTAGAGCTCGGAGTTAGCTTTCCAACGGCTACTCATGGGCTTAAAACGGACATCTGAGCAGAAATTTATGGCCTTTCTACGAAGACTGCGCTGAAACCGGGCTTATATCGCAAATTTACGGGATTATTGCGGGATTTGGATATTCTTTTGGATATTAGGCCTACAAATTGGGATTTTAACTCCAATTATAGGTTTATATGGGCTGAGTATATTCCTATATAAATTATCCAAAAATCCTTAACTTCCGGGCTTCTTCTGGGCTTGGCTTCAATCCTTTGCAAATAAGCTCCAAATCTTCAATTTTTACTTCTTGAATTAATTCTTCAATAGTCTTCAAATCTTCTAAATATCTTCAATCACGAACTTCGCATCTTCGAATCTTCATTCCAAATAGCTAAGTCCATAGTTGAGTAAAAAGTCACCAAAATAGCTCCAAAAAGAGTGAAAAACAATAAGTTTTCTTTTCTTGTCTTCAAGACCAAAAAACACAAATACTAACAAAATAGGGTAAAAACACATATAAAAGTAGCAAAAAGTATAGAAAAATAGCCATAAAAATATGCATAATTTTGGCTCGATCATATTTTACCCCACACTAAATCTTTGCTAGTCCCTAGCAAACTAGTGCAGACAAACTATGAAAAACAAGAATTAAGGCTAACTAATCTTAAGCTAAATGCACTTATGTTCGAATCTTTTGAAAAACTTTGACTACATACATATATCAAGGATCAATTCAATCATGAAATCAGAATGACAAAGATTATTCAAGAGTATCAAATTCACAAGATCAAGATATAGCAAGCATCCTTATTCTTAAGTAACCATAATCAAAGTAGTTTTAATCACTTATCATTCATCACATCCTATAACTACTTCTTCCTATAAGCCTATGTCTTCATCTTTATCTCCACTACTCAAAGGATTGCATATCACAGATATAAATCAAGAGTTTCGTATGGGTTATAATAGTTTTTCAAAGGGTAATTGATTTTAGAAAAGTGAGGTTACTAACCTCAAAGTGTTCATGCTTAGGGGTTACTAACGCCCTTTATTTTATTTGTGAGGCTACTAGCACTCTAGAGGGACAATATTTCTGCCGATCCATGCCTCTTATCCTCTTCCCAAGGGTTACTAACTCCTTTTGTTTAAAGAGAAGAGTGACAACAATGGATTTTTAATTTTTTTAAGGCAGAAGATATCTCTACTCCTCTTGCATGAAAACACTTCTTTTTATGAAAATGTTTTTTTTTTAAAAAACTACCCTTCTATAGATAGTCCCCCACACTTATTCTTGACATATCCATAACATACTTTCATAATTGTAATTTCAATAAAAATTAAACACAAGTTCTAGAAATAGGTAATCACAGAAGCAATAAATAATAAGCTTTTATCACAAAACTTCAATTATACCTAATTCTAAGAAATAAGATATCATGCTATAAATCAATCAATGAATCAAACATTCTTAAAAATTCTAATCATTCTTCAATCAAAAATCAAATCAATCAATTAATATATGCATGAAAAATTCAAAATTTTCAAAATTTTCGAAAAATTTTCATAGATTTTTATGCATGTAGACTCTCTATTAGACTCTCTCCCCCACACTTAAAAGACACATTGTCCTCAATGTATGAATTTAAGCACATGTGTGTGTTGTGTGGTAACGAAATAGATGTGCTAATGAAATACTTAACTCACAAAGAAAGTGTCGACCCAATCAAGCAAATCAAGCAATTCAAGGCATCAATCATAACATTCATAGCATATGAGTCATAATTAAGATCTAAATCAAAACATAGAAAACATAGAAAATAAATTCAAATAACTAATTCAAATCAAGGAATAGGTAATCAATCAAAGCAATGCAAGGAAAAGAAAAAGATAGAGTTAAAGAAAGCTTCTCTATTTTGCGGCACTGGCTGATGTATGCATGACCGGTGGCGGCTCGGATGTGACTGGTGGGTCGATCCCATAGAGAAGGGTGAAAAACTTTATTTCCAAGAACAAATCTTTTCCAAAAATTACTTTTAAACAGAAACAGGGGATTAAAAAGAAATCAATTGAAAGAAAGCAATTAAACTAAAAACTAAGCAAAGTAAATTAAATCTAAATCTAAATCTAAATCTATAGCAATTATAAAACAAACAATAATTAAAAAGCATACTTCTTCTCCGATGGTATGAATCAATCAGATTAACTATGGATCATTGATTTAAAAGGTGAATTAAGCATCTTATTCTTGACTGACAAATGGAAATGGAACTATGTTTTATAATGATAATTGTCGGCATTAACTAATTTAGTTGTGTTTACCGTTTTATTGTATAATACAGAGCGTTTTCTAGGAGAAGTGACGAAGGAGTGGGCAATATATAGATCATTCTATCTGCCTTGGCAGCTCTAACGATCCTAGCAACCAACAGAGTCTTGGACATTAAGGAGGTGTATATGGTGGTCCATTTGATTGGAGGATTAACCCTTGCAATGTGTGGTAACTCCGTCCCGGGTTTCTTCAAGAATGCTCGGTACATCTGCATCGAAGACTTATATTGCATAAAAGATGTCATCAGTTTAGAGGAGACCGATACATCGTAAGAGAAATTTTAGTATGGGAGACCTACCTAAGTAAAGTGGTTGACAACGAGTACGCAACCAATGATTACATTGTTAAAAATCTCAAGTTCAAGTAGGAATGGATAGAACATTACGGGAATTCTTTTACCTTTTAATTTTTATATATATATATATTAATTTCATGGTTTCGTATCTGGCTTTTTCGAAAGGCCGTTACTTTTATCTTATTGGGCCTGCAGTGTGCGTTTAACCATGCCCATAAGTTTTTATGAGATGTGTATGTAGTATAGTCACCTCTTGCACTCTATCTTTCATAAAAATAGCAACTTGAGATTGACAGAATGCGAAAACATCGGGTGAATAAAATGCTCCCACTATTCAAAACGTTTAAAATATGGAGATAGTGATCGCAAAATATATCCACCCTGAAATTATTAAAACACTCATCAAGATACCTATATATACGAGTACATTATAAAACACATGCATTTCTTGAACTGAAGATTATTTTCTCCTATCGGTGGGTCGAATAACTTGTACAGAAAGATATAATTTTCTTGCTAAAAATGATACAGGTACATGTTATGTAATATATTGTGCGTAATTCAAATGAATTGAAATGTAAAATAAAATTGGCTCTGCTATATATGTTTTTTTTATAAAAACATAATCAAATTTGATTATTAAACAAATTAAACTATTTTTTATGAAATAAAGACTGAAATTTTAAACAAAAAGACAACCTAATGAATTGAAATTCTAGAGACTTCCTGCACCTTTAAACTAATAGTGTCAACTATTTTCTCACATTCTATAAGGGTTGCAGTGTGCGTTTGACTATTCCCACAAGTTTTGTTAAGATGTGTATGCATTATAGTCACCTGTTGCACACTATTTTTCACAAATATAAAAACTTGAGATTGAACCCAACGGATAGGTGCAAATGGAACTGGGTTTTATAATGATAATTGTCAGCACTAACTAATTTAGTTGTGTTTACCTATTTATTGTATAATATATACAGGGCGTTTTCTAGGAGAAGTAACGAAGGAGTGGGCAATATAGATCATTCTATTTGCCTTGACAGCTCTAACAATCCTAGCAACCAACGGAGTCTTGTATATTAAGGAGGTGTATACGGTGGTCTATTTAATTGGAGGTTTAATCCTTGCAATGTATGGTACCTCTGTCCCGGGTTTCATCAAGAATGCTTGATAGATTTGCATCGAAGACTTATATTGCATAAAAGATGTCATCGGTTTTAGAGGAGACCGATACAGTGTAAGAGAAATTTCAGTATGGAAGACCTACCTAAGTAAAGTGGTTGACAACTAGCTCGCAAACAAAGATTACATTGTTAAAAATTTCAAGTTCAAGTCGGAATGGATAGAACATTATGGAAATTCTTTTTCCTTTTAATTTTTATATAAATTTTTTAATTTCATTGTTTTGTATCTGCTTTTTCCTATGGCCATTACTTATATCATATAGGGGCTGCAGTAAGCGTTTAACCATTCCCACAAGTTTTTATGAGAATCGTGTATGCATTGTAGTCACCTCTTCCACACTATTTTTCAAAAAAGTAACAACTTGAGATTGACAAAATTTCAAAACATCTGGTGAATAAAATGCTCTCACTATTCCAAACGTTTAAAATAGGAAGATAGCGATCGCAAAATATATCCACCTTGAAATTATTAAAACACTCACCAGAATACATAAATATACCAGTACATTATAAAAGATATACATTTCTTAAACTGAAGATAATTTTCTCCAATCGGTGGGTAAATTAACTTGTATATAAAGATATAATTTGCTTGATAAAAATGGTACCGGTACATTTTCTGTAATATATTGTGCGTAATTCAAATGAATTGGGATGTAAGATAAAATTGGCTCTGATATATATCCTTTTTTTTTTGATAAAAACATAATCAAATCCGATTATTACACAATTTAAATTATTTATTAAGGAAATAAAGACTAAAATTTTAAACAAGAAGACAACCTAACGAATTGAAGTTCTGTAGACTTCCTGCACCTTGATACTAATAGTGTCAACTATTTTCTCACATACTATAGGGGCTGTAGTGTGCGTTTGACTATTCCCACAAGTTTTGTTGAGATGTGTATGCATTATAGTCACCTGTTGCACACTATTTTTCACAAAAATAAAACTTGAGATTGAGCCCAATGGTTAGGTGCAAATGCAACTGCATATTATAATAAAAATTTTGTCGGTATTAACTAATTTAGTTGAGTTTACTATTTAATTGTATACTACAGGGCGTTTTCTAGGAGAAGTAATGAAGGAGTGGACAATATGTATCATTCTATCTGCCTTGGTAGCTATAACGAACCTAGAAACCAACGGAGTCTTGTACATTAAGGAGGTGTATACTGTGGTCTATTTGATTGGAGGTTCAATCCTTGCAATGTGTGGTAACTCCGTCCCGAGTTTCTTCAAGAAAGCTCGGAACATTTGCATCGAGGACTTATATTTTATAATAGATGCCATCAATTTCAGAGGAGGCTGATACAATGTAAGAGAAATTTCAGTCTGGAGGACCTACCTAAGTAAAGGGGTCGACAACCAACGTGCAACTAACGATTACATTGTTGAAAATCTCAAGTTCAACTCGGAATGGATAGAAAATTATGGGAATTCTTTTACTTTTTACTTTTTATATATTTTTTAATTTCATTGTTTTGTATATAGTTTTTTCCTATGGCCATTACTTATATCATATAGGGGTTGCAGTGTGTGTTTAATCATTCCCACTAGTTTTTATGAGATGTGTATGCAGTATAGTCACCTCATGCGCACTATTTTTCAAAAAAAAAATAACAACTTGAGCTTGAATGAATTTCAAAACATCGGGTGAATAAAACGTTCCCCCTATTCCAAACGTTTAAAAATGGTAGAGGTACATGTTCCGTAATATATTGTGCGTAATTCAAATCAGTTGGCATCTAAGATAAAATTGGCTCTGATATATATGTTATTTTGATAAAAACATAATCAAATCTGATTATTATACAATTGAATTATTTTTTTAGGAAATAAAAACTGGAAATTTAAACAAAACACAACCTAACGAATTTAATTTCTGGAGACATCTTGCACCTTGATACTAATAGTGTCAACTATTTTCTCACATCCTATAGGGGCTGCAGTGTGCGTCTGACTATTCCCACAAGTTTTGTTGAGATGTGTATGCATTATAGTCACCTGTTGCACACTATTTTTCACAAAAATAAAACTTGAGATTGAGCCCAATGGTTAGGTGCAAATGCAACTGCATATTATAATAAAAATTTTGTCGGCATTAACTAATTTATTGAGTGTACTATTTAATTGTATACTGCAGGGCGTTTTCTGGGAGAAGTAACGAAGGTGTGGGCAATATGTATCATTCTATCTGTCTTGGTAGCTATAACGATCCTAGTAACCAACGGAGTCTTGTACATTAAGGAGGTGTATACTGTGGTCTATTTGATTGGAGGTTCAATCCTTGCAATGTGTGGTAACTCCGTCCCGAGTTTCTTCAAGAAAGGTCGGAACATTTGCATCGAGGACTTATATTTTATAATAGATGCCATCAATTTTAGAGGAGGCTGATACAGTGTAAGAGAAATTTCAGTCTGGAGGACCTACCTAAGTAAAGTGGTCGACAACCAGCGTGCAACCAACGATTACATTGTTGAAAATCTCAAGTTCAAGTCGGAATTGATAGTACATTATGGGAATTCTTTTACCTTTTAAGTTTTATATATTTTTTAATTTCATTGTTTTGTATATAGTTTTTTCTTATGGCCATTACTTTTATCAGGATGTCCCAAGGGCTTATCATCGCTTAGAAGAACACATTGGAGCCAATGAAGATCATGTAGATGTCATCGATGCTAGCTTGGAGGAGCATGGAGATGGAGGCACAAGTGACCGGCCATTGCTTGGAGAAGCCGCGCAACACCGGCCACAAGACCGGCCACGCGACATGGACATGTCCGGCCATCACCGGCCACGCGACATGGACATGTCCGGCTACAACCGGCCAAACGACTCGGCCAACATGTCCGGCCATCACCGGCCACGCGACATGGACATGTCCGGCTACAACCGGCCAAACGACTCGGCCATGCCCGGCCACAACCGGCCACGCGACCCTTTGTCTATGCCGTTGGGACCAATCACAAGGGCTCGTACTAAAAGGTTTAAGGAAGATTTGGTGGGCTTTATAAGATCTCATCTTGAAGAATTGAAGACCATTGAAGACTCATTGAGCCGATTTGAAGATCACACAACAAGGAATATTCCAAACGATTCCATGTTGTGCACCATGTTATCCATCGATGAGCATTAGGCTTAATATTGTGTAATTCGGTCATTGGGCCTTTTATTCTATCTTAGATTAGTTATTTATTTAGTTTAGAAGACATTGGGTTGGGCCTTGTCTGACTAAATCCAATCCTTGCTTAATTAAGTTATGTATTTACTTTTCCTAGTAGGACAAGGAGTTGGCTATTTCCTTGTTCCTTCCTTTATGTAATGTTTTCCTTTTAGTTTTAGGACAAGGGTTATGCGTCTCCTACTACTATATAAAGGGACCATCCTCCCTTTTGTAAACAGAAGTTGAGTTGATTAATAAAGTTGAGGATTATTTTCCCAAATTGATTATCTTAGCTTCATCGTTCTAGTTTGAGAAAACTTAGGTTCTTCATCTTGTAGAGTCCTAGCAAGCAATTAGGTTGAGATAACTTAGTTGTTTGTGAATCTTGTGATCCTGAGAATTCAATTACAGGTCTAATTGAGTGCTTAAGGCCGACGAAAGAGGAATGATAGCTTTGTGAAGGTCATCGACATACAAGTCTAGAAGTTGAAGAAGTTCAAGTCGACTTTGGTGGATATTCAAAGGTTGGATTTGAATCTAATACAACTAGATTCGTATAAATTGGTAATCAGAGCATAGGTTGTCATCTTCAATCGGTAAATCTATCCTTCTATACATCAATCATCACGTTTTCATCCATCACAACACACCCAAACACTCATCGCACCACCTTCTTGAAAAATTCAAAAATTCAGAAACTTCAAAAATTCATAGCTGATTCATCTTGCATCGTTTTGTTTTGAAATTTCAGATTTGAGTCCCTCATAACTAGTAGTTATATCGAAAAATATAAAAAAATAAAATAAAATAAAAAAAATTTCGACCAGAAACTTGTGATTTTTGTTCTGGATTCGTTTGAGCTCGGAAAGCTGTGAAATTTGAGCTTTAGAATTATTTTGGTGTGATATTTCTTGGAAAAATATTGAAAAAAATCAAAAAAATCTATGCTATTATCGATTTTTTCCAGGAACTAGGGTTCTTAGTTTGGGAAATTTGGGGATTAGGGTTTTTCTTGTGCAATTGATCTAATTAGTTGCAATAACTCTAATCGATTGTGAATTGGGATCCTTGGATTGCTTTTGCTGTTAATTGTGATTTGATTTAAATAATTTCAGGTTACAAATCCTATTGGATTCAAGTGGTATAAAATAGGAGACAAGTGGTACTAGGGTTTTTGCTAACCGATTTGATATTGTGAATTGTGCTTGAATTAAGTTTTTGTGCAGCAACTTTGGAGAAGAATTTCGATAAAAGGAGCCTGCATTAAGTGGTTTGGCTTGGTTTAAGATCACTTTTCTTTTGATTCACAAATAACTTTGCTACTAATTGTTTTTTCCTCAAGTAGGTCACGAGAAGAAAGGAGTGCTCTAGGAGTTGCTCTTATTAGGCCTATTGAAGCTAGTAAAAGGAAAATCTTGTGAGATCGTTAAGAGAGTAGTGGACCGCCAATCCATAGGACTTGAGTACAAACACGAGAGTACAAGTCAAAGGTATAAGCACACACACACTTTGATACGAATCTAGTTGTATTAGATTCAAATCCAACCTTTGAATATCCACCAAAGTCGACTTGAACTTCTTCAACTCCTAGACTTGTATGTCGATGATCTTCACAAAGCTATCCCTCCTCTTTCGTCGGCCTTAAGCACTCAATTAGACCTGCAATTGAATTCTCAAGATCACAAGATTCACAAACAACTAAGTTATCTCAACCTAATTGTTTGCAAGGACTCTACAAGATGAAGAACCCTAAGTTTGCTCAAACTAGAACAATGAAGCTAAGATAATCAATTTGGGAAAATAATCCTCAACTTTATTAATCAACTCAACTTCAACTTTTACAAGAGATATTGGTGGCCTTATATAGTGATAGGGTCAACCAAAATCCTAAAATAAATCCTAATTTTCGTCCAAATATAAGGGCTAGGGAAAAACTAGTCCTTGCCCAACTAGGAAAAGGAAATAAAGACATAATTAAACAAGGATTGGACTTAGTCAACCAAGGCCCAACCCAAATAAGGTCCAAACTTAAAAATAAGCTAATCTAAGATAGAATTAAGCCCAAACAAAGATAACTAATGATAATGGGCTCATGCCATGATGTCAATCCGGCCATCTAGAATCAATAGCAAGCAATGTGATGAACTTGTAATTGATTTGTAATTTCTTGCCCAAATCATCACCAAAGTTCTTCAATTGAACTTCAATGGTCTTCAAGTCTTCAAGATGAGTTCGAACAAGGCCCATGAGTGCATCCTTGAATCTTTTAGCTCTTGCTCTTGTCATCGAACCTAATGGCATCTTCAAAGGATCAAATGGCATCTTAATGGCATCTTCTTGGTGAATTACGATTCCATCCTCTCCTTTAAGCTTGTCCATGCTTCCTTGCAGTCCTTGATCATCCTTTCCATGCTCTCCATGCTTGTCTTCAAGTCTATAGTAAGTCCTTGGCGCATAATTCCTTCCATGAGAAGCCTTGGGCGCATCATTCCCTCCCCCTTGAAGAAGATTTGTCCTCAAATCTTGCTTGTATTGCACCACATATGGAAAGCTCTCAATGAACTCATATTGCACGACATATGGATGGAATTCAATCTCTTTAATGGGTGGAAATCCTTTAGGAATTTTCTCACAAAAGTAAGCAACAAAATTCCCTCCTTGCATCAAAACAACTCCAATTCCTACAATATTACTCATAGGAAACACAATTTTGCTTGGAAGTTCTCTTTCCAAGTCGTTAGTAGCAACAAGTGTATTTTTAAGTAAAAGCAAGATCAAAACAGAATTATTATTCAAAGCATTCTTAATCTCACTCTTAGTAGTTAACATACACTCTTTAACAACTTCCTTAGAAATCTCTTTCTCGTCACCTAAATCAGATTTATTTTCAATGCTATCAACCAAAACAGGATTATTTGCAATGCTATGATCAACCAAAACAGAATTGTTTTTAATGCTATGTTCAACCAAAACAGAATTGTTTTCATCACAATTAGCATCCAAAACAGATTTAGTTTTATTGCAAACAACACTCAAGTTAGGTTTAGTATCATCGCAAACAACATCTAAAACAGATTTAGTGTCATTGCAAACAACACTCAATTTAGGTTTAGTATCACCGCAAACAACATCTAAAAGACTCTTTTCAACTAAGGTTGTTTTATCATCAAAACAATCATCAATTTTAGGTTCAAATTTACACTTTTCTTTGGCCCTAAATTCAGCATCCAATTTAGCAAAATCATCTTTCACTTTAATTTCATCTTTTAAGGCATCTTGAAGTGATAAAGGAATTAAAGTAAAAGGCTTCTTACCACACATGAGAGTATATCGGTTCGTCTCACCATCATGTTGGACTTTGTTGTCATATTGCCATGGTTGACCAAGTAGTACATGACATGCTTGCATGGGTAAGACATCACACAAAACATCTCCCTTGTACCTGCCCAAAGAAAGAGAAACTAAAACTTGTTTGTCAACACTAGATTCTTCTCTATCATTGAAACCACTTAAGCTATAGGGTCTAGGATGATTAGAACTAGGTAGTTGTAACTCTTTCACCATATAATCACTAACTATGTTTTTACAACTCTTCCCATCTATAATCACACTGCTAGGCTTCCCATTCACATACATCCTAGTGTGAAACAAATTCTCCCTATGAACTTCCCCTTTCACATAGGCTCTCAAAGTTCTCCTATCACCCAAACTAATACACATGGTGCCAATTTGTTTAAGTATTTGTTGTAACGTGGCATTAGTGTTTGCTTGTTGATTTTCCATGGTACCTACACAAAGAACAAAAATTAGTAGTAAAATTCCTCACAAGTGTGTGTGTGTGCTTATACCTTTGACTTGTGCTCTCGTGTTTGTACTCAAGTCCTATGGATTGGCGGTCCACTAGTCTCTTAATGATCTCACAAGATTTGCCTTTTACTAGCTTCAATAGGCCTAATAAGAGCAACTCCTAGAGCACTCCTTTCTTCTCGTGACCTACTTGAGGAACAAACAATTAGTAGCAAAGTTATTTGTGAATCAAAAGAAAAGTGATCTTAAACCAAACCAAACCACTTAATGCAGGCTCCTTATATCGAAATTCTTCTCCAAAGTTGCTGCACAAAAACTTAATTCAAGTACAAATCACAATATCAAATCGGTTAGCAAAAACCCTAGTACCACTTGTCTCCTATTTTATACCACTTGAATCCAATAGGGTTTGTAACCTGAAATTCTTCAAATCAAATCACAATTAACAGCAAAAGCAATCCAAGGATCCCAATTCACAATCGATTAGAGTTATTGCAACTAATTAGATCAATTGCACAAGAAAAACCCTAATCCCCAAATTTCCCAAACTAAGAACCCTAGTTCCTGGAAAAAATCGATAACAGCACAGATTTTTTTGCTTTTTTTCAATATTTTTCCCAGAAAGATCACACCAAAATAAGTCTAAAGCTCAAATTTCACAGCTTTCCGAGCTCAAACGAATCCAGAACAAAAATCACAAGTTTCTGGTCGAAAATTTTTATTTTATTTTATATTTTTCGATATAACTACTAGTTATGAGGGACTCAAATCTGAAATTTCAAAACAAAACGATGCAAGATGAATCGGCTATGAATTTTTGAAGTTTCTGAATTTTTGAATTTTTCAAGAAGGTGGTGCGATGAGTGTTTGGGTGTGTTGTGATGGATGAAAACGTGATGATTGATGTATAGAAGGATAGATTTACCGATTGAAGATGACAACCTATGCTCTGATTACCAATTGATACGAATCTAGTTGTATTAGATTCAAATCCAACCTTTGAATATCCACCAAAGTCGACTTGAACTTCTTCAACTCCTAGACTTGTATGTCGATGATCTTCACAAAGCTATCCCTCCTCTTTCGTCAGCCTTAAGCACTCAATTAGACCTGCAATTGAATTCTCAAGATCACAAGATTCACAAACAACTAAGTTATCTCAACCTAATTGTTTGCTAGGACTCTACAAGATGAAGAACCCTAAGTTTGCTCAAACTAGAACAATGAAGCTAAGATAATCAATTTGGGAAAATAATCCTCAACTTTATTAATCAACTCAACTTCAACTTTTACAAGAGATATTGGTGGCCTTATATAGTGATAGGGTCAACCAAAATCCTAAAATAAATCCTAATTTTCGTCCAAATATAAGGGCTAGGGAAAAACTAGTCCTTGCCCAACTAGGAAAAGGAAATAAAGACATAATGAAACAAGGATTGGACTTAGTCAACCAAGGCCCAATCTAAATAAGGTCCAAACTTAAAAATAAGCTAATCTAAGATAGAATTAAGCCCAAACAAAGATAACTAATGATAATGGGCTCATGCCATGATGTCAATCCGGCCATCTAGAATCAATAGCAAGCAATGTGATGAACTTGTAATTGATTTGTAATTTCTTGCCCAAATCATCACCAAAGCTCTTCAATTGAACTTCAATGGTCTTCAAGTCTTCAAGATGAGTTCGAACAAGGCCCATGAGTGCATCCTTGAATCTTTTAGCTCTTGCTCTTGTCATCGAACCTAATGGCATCTTCAAAGGATCAAATGGTATCTTAATGGCATCTTCTTGGTGAATTATGATTCCATCCTCTCCTTTAAGCTTGTCCATGCTTCCTTGCAGCCCTTGATCATCCTTTCCATGCTCTCCATGCTTGTCTTCAAGTCTATAGTAAGTCCTTGGCGCATAATTCCATCCATGAGAAGCCTTGGGCGCATCACACTTGTGAGGAATTTTACTACTAATTTTTGTTCTTTGTGTAGGTACCATGGAAAATCAACAAGCAAACACTAATGCCACGTTACAACAAATACTTAAACAAATTGGCACCATGTGTATTAGTTTGGGTGATAGGAGAACTTTGAAAGCCTATGTGAAAGGGGAAGTTCATAAGGAGAATTTGTTTCACACTAGGATGTATGCGAATGGGAAGCCTAGCAGTGTGATTATAGATGGGGAGAGTTGTAAAAACATAGTTAGTGATTATTTGGTGAAAGAGTTACAACTACCTACTTCTAATCATCCTAGACCCTATAGCTTAAGTGGTTTCAATGATAGAGAAGAATCTAGTGTTGACAAACAAGTTTTAGTTTCTCTTTCTTTGGGCAGGTACAAGGGAGATGTTTTGTGTGATGTCTTACCCATGCAAGCATGTCATGTACTACTTGGTCAACCATGGCAATATGACAACAAAGTCCAACATGATGGTGAGACGAACCGATATACTCTCATGTGTTGTAAGAAGCCTTTTACTTTAATTCCTTTATCACTTCAAGATGCCTTAAAAGATGAAATTAAAGTGAGAGATGATTTTGCTAAATTGGATGCTGAATTTAGGGCCAAAGAAAAGAGTAAATTTGAACCTAAAATTGATGATTGTTTTGATGATAAAACAACCTTAGTTGAAAAGAGTCTTTCAGATGCTGTTTGCGATGATACTAAACCTAAATTGAGTGTTGTTTGCAATGACACTAAATCTGTTTTAGATGTTGTTTGCGATGATACTAAACCTAACTTGAGTGGTGTTTGCAATAAAACTAAATCTGTTTTGGATGCTAATTGTGATGAAAACAATTCTGTTTTGGTTGAACATAGCATTAAAAACAATTCTGTTTTGGTTGATTATAGCATTGCAAATAATCCTGTTTTGGTTGATAGCATTGAAAATAAATCTGATTCAGGTGACGAGAAAAAGATTTCTAAGGAAGTTGTTAAAGAGTGTATGTTAACTACTAAGAGTGAGATTAAGAATGCTTTGAATAAGAATTCTGTTTTGATCCTGCTTTTACTTAAAAATACACTTGTTGCTACTAACGACTTGGAAAGAGAACTTCCAAGCAAAATTGTGTTTCCTATGAGTAATATTGTAGGAATTGGAGTTGTTTTAATGCAAGGTGGGAAGCCCGTCGCATACTTTAGTGAGAAATTGAATGGGGCAACATTGAATTATCCAACCTATGATAAAGAGTTATATGCTCTTGTGAGGGCGTTGCAAACTTGGCAACACTACCTTTGGCCTAAGGAATTCGTGATTCATACGGATCATGAGAGCTTAAAGTATTTAAGAGGCCAACAAAAGCTAAACAAGAGGCATGCTAAGTGGAGTGAGTTCATAGAGAGCTTTCCTTTTTTTGTGCTATACAAACAAGGTAAGGAGAATGTGGTAGCCGATGCGTTATCAAGGAGGTATGTCTTACTTTCCATGCTTGATTCTAAGTTTCTTGGTTTTGAGTATATTAAGGAATTATATGCTAGTGATGTTTACTTTAGTGAAATATTTAAAGCATGTGAAAATTCTGGCTTTGGAAAGTATTATAAGCATGATGGATTTTTGTTTAAGGAATCTAGATTGTGTGTGCCTTCTTGCTTTTTGCGCATATTGCTCTTGAGGGAATCGCATGAAGGGGGTTTAATGGGTCACTTTGGAGTTAATAGAATATATGATATATTGCATGAACACTTCTTTTGGCCTAAGATGCGACATGATGTAGGAAAGTATGTGGCTAGTTGCATTGTTTGTTTGCAAGCTAAATCTACATCTAAACCGCATGGATTGTATACTCCTTTGCTTATTCCTCATGAACCATGGACTCATATTAGCATGGACTTTGTGTTAGGTTTACCTCGTTCTAGGAGAGGTAAAGATTCTATCTTTGTGGTTGTTGATAGGTTTTCTAAGATGGCTCACTTTATTGCATGTACTAAAACGGATGATGCCATTAATGTAGCTAATTTATTCTTTAAGGAAATTGTTAGACTACATGGAATGCCTAGAACGATTGTAAGTGATAGAGATGCTAAGTTCTTAAGTCACTTTTGGAGAACTTTATGGGCTAAGTTAGGTACTAAGTTGTTATTTTCTACTACTTGTCATCCTCAAACCGATGGTCAAACCGAGGTAGTTAATAGGACTTTGTCTACTTTGCTTAGGGCTTTAATTAAAAAGAACTTAAGAACTTGGGAGGATTGTCTACCTCATGTCGAATTTGCATATAATAGAAGCATACATAGCACCACTGGATGTTCACCTTTTGAAACTGTGTATGGCTTTAATCCTTTAACCCCATTGGATTTGTTGAGTTTACCTTTGAGTGTGCAAGTCGACATGGATGGACAAAGGAAGGCCGATTATGTTAGAGAACTTCATGCTAGGGTTCGAGCTCAAATTGAGAAGAAGACACAACACTACATGAAGAATGCTAACAAAGGGCGCAAGGAAGTCATCTTTGAACCCGGGGATTGGGTTTGGTTGCATCTAAGGAAGGAGAGGTTCCCTGAAAAGAGAAAATCTAAGCTCTTACCTCGTGGAGATGGTCCATTCCAAGTCTTGGAGAGGATCAACAACAACGCCTACATGCTAGATCTTCCTAGTGAATATGGCAATGTAAGTGCTACTTTTAATGTTTCAGACTTATCCTTGTTTGATAGTGATGCAGATTTGAGGACAAATCCTTTTCAAGGGAGAGGGGATGATGCGCCAAGGGCTTATCATGGCTTAGAAGAACACATTGGAGCCAATGAAGATCATGTAGATGTCATCGATGCTAGCTTGGAGGAGCATGGAGATGGAGGCACAAGTGACCGGCCATTGCTTGGAGAAGCCGCGCAACATCGGCCACAAGACCGGCCACGAGACATGGACATGTCCAGCCATCGCCGGCCACGCAACATGGACATGTCCGGCTACAACCGGCCAAACGACTCGGCCATGCCTGGCCACAACCGGCCACGCGACCCTTTGTCTATGCAGTTGGGTCCAATCACAAGGGCTCGGGCTAAAAGGTTTAAGGAAGCTTTGGTGGGCTTTATAAGATCTCATCTTGAAGATTTGAAGACCATTGAAGACTCATTGAGCCGATTTGAAGATCACACAACAAGGAATATTCCGAACGATTCCATGTTGTGCACCATGTTATCCATCGATGAGCATTAGGCTTAATATTGTGTAATTCGGTCATTGGGCCTTTTATTCTATCTTAGATTAGTTATT
>AWWV01012993.1:0-72083 GCA_001974805.1 Corchorus capsularis
GAAGATTTGAAGACCATTGAAGACTCATTGAGCCGATTTGAAGATCACACAACAAGGAATATTCCAAACGATTCCATGTTGTGCACCATGTTATCCATCGATGAGCATTAGGCTTAATATTGTGTAATTCGGTCATTGGGCCTTTTATTCTATCTTAGATTAGTTATTTATTTAGTTTAGAAGACATTGGGTTGGGCCTTGTCTGACTAAATCCAATCCTTGCTTAATTAAGTTATGTATTTACTTTTCCTAGTAGGACAAGGAGTTGGCTATTTCCTTGTTCCTTCCTTTATGTAATGTTTTCCTTTTAGTTTTAGGACAAGGGTTATGCGTCTCCTACTACTATATAAAGGGACCATCCTCCCTTTTGTAAACAGAAGTTGAGTTGATTAATAAAGTTGAGGATTATTTTCCCAAATTGATTATCTTAGCTTCATCGTTCTAGTTTGAGAAAACTTAGGTTCTTCATCTTGTAGAGTCCTAGCAAGCAATTAGGTTGAGATAACTTAGTTGTTTGTGAATCTTGTGATCTTGAGAATTCAATTGCAGGTCTAATTGAGTGCTTAAGGCCGACGAAAGAGGAAGGATAGCTTTGTGAAGGTCATCGACATACAAGTCTAGAAGTTGAAGAAGTTCAAGTCGACTTTGGTGGATATTCAAAGGTTGGATTTGAATCTAGTACAACTAGATTCGTATCATATCATATAGGGGCTGCAGTGTGTGTTTAACCATTCCCACTAGTTTTTATGAGATGTGTCTGCAGTATAGTCACCTCATACACACTATTTTTCAAAAAAAAAAAAAATAATAACAACTTGAGATTGAATGAATTTCAAAACATCGGGTGGATAAAATGTTCCCCCTACTCAAAACGTTTAAAAATGGTAGAGGTACATGTTCCGTAATATATTGTGCGTAATTCAAATCAGTGGCATCTAAGATAAAATTGGCTCTGATATATATCTTTTTTTCATGAAAACATAATCAAATCTGATTATTATACAATTGAATTATTTTTTTAGGAAATAAAAACTGAAAATTTAAACAAAACACTACCTAACGAATTTAATTTCTAGAGACTTCCTGCACCTTGATACTAATAGTGTCAACTATATTCACACATCCTATAGGGGCTGCAGTGTGCGTTGGACTATTCCCACAAGTTTTGTTGAGATGTGTACACATTATAGTCACCTGTTGCACAATATTTTTCACAAAAATAAAACTTGAGATTGAGCCCAATGCTTAGGTGCAAATGCAACTGCATATTATAATAAAAATTTTGTCGGTATTAACTAATTTATTGAGTGTACTATTTAATTGTATACTGCAGGGCGTTTTCTAGGAGAAGTAACGAAGGAGTGGGCAATATGTATCATTCTATCTGTCTTGGTAGCTATAACGATCCTAGCAACCAACGGAGTCTTGTACATTAAGGAGGTTTATACTGTGGTCTATTTGATTGGAGGTTCAATCCTTGCAATGTGTGGTAACTCCGTCCCGAGTTTCTTCAAGAAAGCTCGGAACATTTGCATCGAGGACTTATATTTTATAATAGATGCCATCAGTTTCAGAGGAGGCTGATACAGTGTAAGAGAAATTTCAGTCTGGAGGACCTACCTAAGTAAAGTGGTCGACAACCAGCGTGCAACCAACGATTACATTGTTGAAAATCTCAAGTTCAAGTCGGAATGGATAGTACATTATGGGAATTCTTTTACCTTTTAAGTTTTATATATTTTTTAATTTCATTGTTTTGTATATAGTTTTTCCTATGGCCATTACTTATATCATATAGGCGCTGCAGTGTGTTTTTAACCATTCCCACCAGTTTTTATGAGATGTGTATGCAGTATAGTCACCTCATGCACACTATTTTTCAAAAAAAAAAAAATAACAACTTGAGATTGAATGAATTTCAAAACATCGGGTGGATAAAATGTTCCCCTATTCCAAACGTTTAAAAATGGTAGAGGTACATGTTCCGTAATATATTGTGCGTAATTCAAATCAGTTGGCATTTAAGATAAAATTGGCTCTGATATATATCTTTTTTTGATGAAAACATAATCAAATCTGATTATTATGCACTTGAATTATTATTTTAGGAAATAAAAACTGAAAAATTAAACAAAACACTACCTAACGAATTTAATTTCTGGAAACTTCCTGCACCTTGAAACTAATAGTGTCAACTATTTTCTCATATCCTATAGGGGCTGCAGTGTGCGTTTGAATATTCCCACAAGTTTTGTTGAGATGTGTATGCATTATAGTCACCTGTTGCATACTATTTTTCACAAAAATAAAACTTGAGATTGAGCCCAATGGTTAGGTGCAAATGCAACTGCATATTATAATAAAAATTTTGTTGGCATTAACTAATTTATTGAGTTTACTATTTAATTGTATATTGCAGGGCGTTTTCTGGGAGAAGTAACGAAGGAGTGGGCAATATGTATCATTCTATCTGTCTTGGTAGCTATAACGATCCTAGCAACCAACAGAGTCTTGTACATTAAGGAGGTGTATACTGTGGTCTATTTGATTGGAGGTTCAATCCTTGCAATGTGTGGTAACTTCGTCCCGAGTTTCTTCAAGAAAGCTCGGAACATTTGCATCGAGGACTTATATTTTATAATAGATGTCATTAGTTTCAGAGCAGATTGATACAGTGTAAGGGAAATTTCAGTCTGGAGGACCTACCTAAGTAAAGTGGTCGACAACCAGCGTGCAACCAACGATTACATTGTTGAAAATCTCATGTTCAAGTCGGAATGGATAGTACATTATGGGAATTCTTTTACCTTTTAAGTTTTATATGTTTTTTAATTTCATTGTTTTGTATATAGTTTTTTCCTATGGCCATTACTTATATCATATAGGGGCTGCAGTGTGTTTTTAACCATGCCCACCAGTTTTAATGAGATGTGTATGCAGTATAGTCACCTCATGCACACTATTTTTCAAAAAAAAAAATAACAACTTGAGATTGAATGAATTTCAAAACATCGGGTGGATAAAATGTTCCCCTACTCCAAACGTTTAAAAATGGTAGAGGTACATGTTCCGTAATATATTGTACGTAATTCAAATCAGTTGGCATTCAAGATAAAATTGGCTCTTATATATATCTTTTTTTGATGAAAACATAATCAAATCTGATTATTATACACTGGAATTATTTTTTTAGGAAATAAAAACTGAAAATTTAAACAAAACACTACCTAACGAATTTAATTTCTGGAGACTTCCTACACCTTGATACTAATAATGTCAACTATTTTCTCACATCCTATAGGGGCTGCAGTGTGCATTTGAATATTCCCACAAGTTTTGTTGAGATGTGTATGCATTATAGTCACCTGTTGCACAATATTTTTCACAAAAATAAAACTTGAGATTGAAACCAATGTTTAGGTGCAAATGCAACTGCATATTATAATAAAAATTTTGTCGGTATTAACTAATTTATTGAGTGTACTTTTTAATTGTATACTGCATGGCGTTTTCTAGGAGAAGTAACGAAGGAGTGGGCAATATGTATCATTCTATCTATCTTGGTAGCTATAACTATCCTAGCAACCAACGGAGTCTTGTACATTAAGGAGGTGTATAATGTGGTCTATTTGATTGGAGGTTCAATCCTTGCAATGTGTGGTAACTCCGTCCCGAGTTTCTTCAAGAAAGCTCATAACATTTGCATCGAGGACTTATATTTTATAATTGTTGCCATCAGTTTCAGAGGAGGCTCATACAGTGTAAGAGAAATTTCAGTCTAGAGGACCTACCTAAGTAAAGTGGTCGACAACCAGCGTGCAACCAACGATTACATGGTTGAAAATCTCAAGTTGAAGTCGGAATGGATAGTACAATATGGGAATTCTTTTACCTTTTAAGTTTTATATATTTTGTAATTTCATTGTTTTGTATATAGTTTGTTCTTATGGCCATTACTTATATCATATAGGGGCTGCAGTATGTGTTTAACCATTCCCACTAGAGCTGGCAAAATGAACCCGAAACCCGAAACCCGCCCGAACCCGCCCGTACCTGAACCCGAAATTACCCGAATTGACCAGAAAAGTCAACGTCCCGAACCCGCCCGAACCCGAACCCGAAATTACCCGAAAATACCCGAATTCGAGACAACCCGAACCCGAACCCGACCCGAGCCCGAGATCAAAATAATATTAAAAAAATCAAGAATTATTTATAAAATAAAAAAAATTCATTATTGTTTAGAAAAAATCACATTTCTTCCTTTTAATAAGTATTAAATAAAACTATTACATATAAATAAATAAGTCCAAGTTCTTTATAGGTTCAATTAAGGGTCCATTAGTTTTTAATTTGTTTAATCTAAGGCTTGCATTTTGATGATTTGTTTAATTTAATACTTAATTTGTTTTAATTTGCTACAATTTAGTATTAATTAGCATTAAATAATTTATATTAGTGTTGAACTATATGTATTTTATATTTAATTCAGTTAATTTAAATGTTGCACACAATACACAACTTAATAATTGTCGGTGGCATTGTCTTTCCAAAGAAGAGCTTTCGCTTTTAGCAAGTAGGATCATTTTCTTCTTGAGACCTTTTACTTTTTTTCATCATGTGGGAGTCTCTGAATGTCTCTAACGATGAGACAGTTCTTTCGTTAGTATTTTTTAACAATTACTCAATCTTTATATATGCTTTCTCCTTCCTCCGTTCAAAAATAACTGTCGATTTTTGGATGAATGTGGTCCTAGGAATATATTGATTATCATGTTATATTATATACTCTATCTTAATATATTATAATTATCAATAAACTTATAGTAAAATAAAATATAAACAATTATTTTTCTTTTAAAAAAAAGCTTGCACGTTGAATCAGGATGAGCCAGAAATTCGATCGGACTCTGAATATCGAAAATGAACCCCAACCCGAACCCGACCCGGGCCCGAACCCGAACCTGAAAATACCCGAACACGAAAATACCTGAACCCAAAGTACCCGAACCCGAACCCGCCCGAACCCGCCCAATTGCCAGTTCTAATTCCCACTAGTTTTTATGAGATGTGTATGTAGTATAGGCACCTCATGCACACTATTTTTCAAAAAAAAAATAACAACTTGAGATTGAATGAATTTCAAAACACCGGGTGGATAAAATGTTCACCCTATTCCAAACGTTTAAAAATGGTAGAGGTACATGTTCCGTAAAATATTGTGCGTAATTCAAATCAGTTGGCATCTAAGATAAAATTGGCTCTGATATATATCTTTTTTTGATGAAAACATAATCAAATCTGATTATTATACACTTGATTATTTTTTTAGGAAATAAAAACTGAAAACTTAAACAAAACACTACCTAACGAATTTAATTTCTGGAGATTTCCTGCACCTTGATACTAATAGTGTCAACTATTTTCTCACATCCTATAGGGGCTGCAGTGTGTGTTTGACTATTCCCACAAGTTTTGTTGAGATGTGTATGCATTATAATCACCTGTTGCACACTATTTTTCACAAAAATAAAACTTGAGATTGAGCCCAATTGTTAGGTGCATATGCAACTGCATATTATAAAAATTTTTTTGTCGGTATTAACTAATTTAGTTGAGTTAACTATTTAATTATATACTACAGGGCGTTTTCTGGGAGAAGTAACGAAGGAGTGGGCAATATGTATCATTCTATCTGCCTTGGTAGCTATAACGATCCTAGCAACCAACGGAGTCTTGTACATTAAGGAGGTGTATACTGTGGTCTATTAGATTGGAGGTTCAATCCTTGTAATGTGTGGTAACTCCGTCCCCAGTTTCTTCAAGAAAGCTCGGAACATTTGCTTTGAAGACTTGTATTTTATAATAGATGTCATTAGTTTCAGAGGAGGCTGATGCTGTGTAAGAGAAATTTCAGTCTGGAGGACGTACCTAAGTAAAGTGGTCGACAACCAGCGTGCAACCAACGATTACATTGTTGAAAATCTCAAGTTCAAGTCGGAATGGATAGTACATTATGGGAATTCTTTTACCTTTTAAGTTTTATATATTTTTTAATTTCATTGTTTTGTATATAGTATTTTCCTATGGCCATTACTTATATCATATAGGGGCTGCAGTGTGTTTTTAACCATTCCCACAAGTTTTTATGAGATGTGTATGCAGTATAGACACCTCATGCACACTATTTTTCAAAAAAAAAAAATAACAACTTGAGATTGAATGAATTTCAAAACATCGGGTGGATAAAATGTTCCTCTATTCGAAACGTTTAAAAATGGTAGAGGTACATGTTACATAATATATTGTGAGTAATTCAAATCAGTTGGCATCTAAGATAAAATTGGCTCTGATATATATCTTTTTTTGATGAAAACATAATCAAATCTGATTATTATACACTTGAATTATTTTTTTAGGAAATAAAAACTGAAAATTTAAACAAAACACTACCTAACGAATTTAATTTCTGGAGACTTCCTGCACCTCAATACTAATAGTGTCAACTATTTTCTCACATCCTATAGGGGCTGCAGTGTGCGTTTGAATATTCCCACAAGTTTTGTTGAGATGTGTATGCATTATAGTCATCTGTTGCACACTATATTTCACAAAAATAAAACTTGAGATTGAGCCCAATTGTTAGGTGCATATGCAACTGCATATTATAAAATTTTTTTTGTCGGTGTTAACTAATTTAGTTGAGTTTACTATTTAATTGTATACTACAGGGCGTTTTCTGGGAGAAGTAACGAAGGAGTGGGCAGTATGTATCATTCTATCTGCCTTGGTAGCTATAACGATCCTAGCAACCAACGGAGTCTTGTACATTAAGGAGGTGTATACTATGGTATGTTAGATTGGAGGTTCAATCCTTGTAATGTGTGGTAACTCCGTCCCCAGTTTCTTCAAGAAAGCTCGGAACATTTGCATCGAAGACTTGTATTTTATAATAGATGTCATTAGTTTCAGAGGAGGCTGATACTGTGTAAGAGAAATTTCAGTCTGGAGGACGTACCTAAGTAAAGTGGTCGACAACCAGCGTGCAACCAACGATTACATTGTTGAAAATCTCAAGTTCAAGTCGGAATGGATAGTACATTATGAGAATTCTTTTACCTTTTAAGTTTTGTATATTTTTTAATTTCATTGTTTTGTATATAGTTTTTTCCTATGGCCATTACTTATATCATATAGGGGCTGCAGTGTGTTTTTAACCATTCCCACAAGTTTTTATGAGATGTCTATGCAGTATAGTCACCTCATGCACACTATTTTTCAAAAAAAAAAAAAATAACAACTTGAGATTGAATGAATTTCAAAACATCCGGTGGATAAAATGTTCCCCTATTCCAAACGTTTAAAAATGGTAGAGGTACATGTTCCGTAATATATTGTGAGTAATTCAAATCAGTTGGCATCTAAGATAAAATTGGCTCTGATATATATCTTTTTTTGATGAAAACATAATCAAATCTGATTATTATACACTTGAATTATTTTTTTAGGAAATAAAAACTGAAAATTTAAACAAAACACTACCTAACGAATTTAATTTCTGGAGACTTCCTGCACCTTGAGACGCTGCAGTGTGCGTTTGAATATTCCCACAAGTTTTGTTGAGATGTGTATGCATTATAGTCACCTGTTGCACAATATTTTTCACAAAAATAAAACTAGAGATTGAGCCCAATGTTTAGGTGCAAATGCAACTCCATATTATAATAAAAATTTTGTCGGTATTAACTAATTTATTGAGTGTACTATTTAATTGTATACTAATATAATTATAAACTAAAACTATATTTTATTTTATATATATATAATAATAATAATAATAAATTATTATATATATATAAGTCGTTTCTCGGTCGGTTTCGGTTCATTAACTTATGAACCGCCCACCGAACCGAGAAACCGACTTCCCACACCGACATAAACCGAAAAAAACCGATTACACAGAACCGTTTGCACCGTTTACAATTCGTTTACAATCACCGAAAAAACTTGTGATTGAGCCCAATGGTTTGAGCAAATGCAACTTTATAATAATAATTTTGTCGGCATTAACTAATTTAGTTGTGTTTACTGTTTAATTGGATACTACAGGGCGTTTTCTGGGAGAAGTAACGGAGTAGTGGGCAATATAAATCATTCTCTCTGCCTTGTCAACTCTAACGATCCTAGCAGCCAACGAAGTACATTAAGGAGGTGTAACGAAGATATTATATTAGGATACTCCTTATTCTTCGACGTTTGAATTTGAATTCGAAATTGAAACAACAAATCGAATCCGATCCAAAACAACAAAATCCTTCGATACCCAATTAAGGATTCTAAGGAAGAAATCTTGCACACTGACAAGAAAGAACCCGTATTAGGCAGGGAAGTAGAGAAAACAGAAAGAGAAAACGAGAGCATTTTGCTAGTTTTCCGCTACTAGAACCTCCTTAAAGTTTATGACCACTGTCTTCCCCATTCTTTAATATTTATAGGACAAAGCAGGCATCAAAGATTAGTAAATGATACAGATCGTAAGCTATCTAAACCACCACTTAGTTTATGTTAGTTTATGTGTCTTGATAAAATTTGAATAACAATAATGTTGACTACATATATACTATGTCTTAGAATCATTTCCTTTCTTCCACCTCTTTGAGGCTCTAGATCTTGGAAAAGGTTTCCAGTACAAAGAACTATTAAGAAGCTATGGAACACAATACACAGTAAAAAGTACACTAGAAAACTATCTATGCCAATTCTACCTCATCATCATAATGGATATTCGTTATAAAGCCCTCTGATCGAGTCGTCAACGAATCACAAAATAAATCCCTACTAAAAACCTTACTAAAGTAGAAAGGTTAAGCAGAGGTCGATCCCATAGAGAGAATGGTTAACTTCTTATCCTAATAATTGTCTTAAATAAATGCAAATAGAAGAGAGAATTGGTAATTAAAGCTATAACTAAGATTAACTAAAGCAAAGCAAACTAAGTAAGAAAACTAAAGTAAAATTATGAATATTAACTAAGAAAATAATTATAAAAGATCCCTCCAACATAGGATTAATATTCACTCTTAGACAAAATTAACATTGATCATTGATATCAAAAGATTATGAAAACAGTGGATAGCTTGCCTGGGTTCAAAACATAAATTTCAAATTCGCGAATTACAAATTAGATAATCACAACTTTTCTGGTATAGAGAATTACCCCTTTTATTCTAGTCAAATTCCTTACAACTTAGGTTTAAAATTATCAAGAATAAAGCATTAAGTTCATGTAATTCAACAAGCAAAAATTATGATAACGCATTACACAAATCACTCTTTGATCAAACCAAAATTATGCATCTTTTTATGGTCATTTTCCTATGCTTTTTGGGTATTTTTTGCTTGATTATGCCTTATATTTGGTATATTTGTGTTTATAGGTGTTAAAGGGAAGAAAAGTGCAAGATCACCAGTTTTGTGCCTTTTTGGAGCCTTTTTGGATGATTATTTACACAAATATTTTCCAAGGATAATTTGGATGAAGAATGGAGCCAATATGATCGTGATTGAAGAGCTTGAAGAGTCAATTTTATCATCATAAGATTGATTTTTAAGAGTTTGAAGCAAAGGAACAAAGTTGAATTTCAAGGCAAGAAGACATGTCAAGAGGCGTCGTAGCATTGGAGCACATGGGGCGCGAGGCAAACCACATGGGGCGTCAAGCATGCCGCATGGGCGCCCAGCGCCAGTCGGGAGCGTCACCCAGCACCCATATGGATGCAGGCGACCTGGGGCCTGAGGCCAAAGCCCTAGGCGCACAAACCAACAGCATGGGCGCCCAGGGGGAGTCGGGGCTAACACCCGCGCGTGCGCCAGCAGCATCCCGCGTCACTTCACCTTGAAGCTTCTCCAATTGTTTCCAAATTTGGCGACCCTTCTGTATTTTGGTCATAACTTTTGATCCAGAACTCCGAATGAGGCAAATGAGTAGGCGTTGGAAAGCTAATTCCAAGAGCTACAACTTTCGTATTTCGGTCGAAGTCCAATTTTGCCGTTATCGTGGACAAAAATGCCCCTGAAGTTTCTGCAGACATGCTGGACCTTGAAAAGCCCATAAATCAAGCCTAAGATGATATGATAAACCCTAATTCGGTACTAAGGGATAGTCCAGACCTGGAGGACGACTTTAAGCCCAATTAAAGGTGGTTTAATGAGCTTAAATTACTATCTTGTCCTAGGTTAAGTTAACCCTAAGTCTCTAGTATAAATAGACACCTTTTCTCTTTAGAAAAGGGGTTGGCGAATTAGGTTGAAGATTGGGGCTAAGGAAGCCGCCGGCCACACTTTAGGTTTTTCTATTCCTTTTTCTTTTGATGGCTACTCAATTCATGAGTAGCTAATCTTTTATTTCTCCAATGTAGGATCATATTGATCTCTTGACATCTAATTTATGGGGAGACTTTTGTTCCTAATAATTTGATTTCTATTTGAATATGTTTTTTTATCTCTATACTTCATTTATGTTCATGTTTTGATGGATTTGGAGGCCTACATATCTTGATAATATGAATGCTAAAGTTAGATTCAAGTCGATTTAAGTTAAGTTGATGTTGGTCACAAGTGACAATTGAACTAGATGTTCTAGATTCATTGCGATATCAAACCTTGTCGAAATCTTTAGGCCGAGATGAAAATTTATGTAGGCAAGTTTGGTTATGATTTATCAGACATGTGGATAATAAAATCTTAATGCTTGTGCTATGTTTAGGTGGTACCTAAAATAGTACATTAGGAATTGATTTTAGCTTGTAGCAAGATTGATTCGCCTAGCATGTTGGAATGTGTTGCTGTCTCAAGAGCATGTTCCGGGCCATTTATTCAAGTGGAGTTGTTTAAGATACTAGGGAGATTATTTTGTTCTAAGGAAAGTTGAAGCTTACGTGTTAGGATATATACTACTTTGGAATAATTTATGATGCTTAATTGATTGGCAATTAACATCAAATTTATACTTTGTGTCGATGATCCATGTTAATAATGTCAAGGGTGAAATAGGTTCTATATTGGAGGCTTTCTTTACATAGTTGATTACTTAGTTTACTTTGCTCTTAATTTATTTTGTTAGTTTTAATTTAGAATTACCAAAATCTCTTCTTTCAAATTACTCTTTTTAACATAATTAATTAGTGATGAAATTATCCTCTCTCCCTGTGGATTCGACCCCTACTTGCCCTAGCTAATAGTTATTGGTTTGTGGGGAATTATCTTGTGATTTGATCAACGACCGATCACTCTTTGATTCTTAATTTCTCTTGAAAAGAATTTTCTGTTCTCTATCAATTTCTACCAAACAATCAAATCCGACGGGCCAGTACTAGATTTGATCCAGCTTTAGTACACTTAAATTCTCAAGAAAGTATCGGTTTCAATCCATCGAAATAAGTATACATATCATTAGAACAGAGAGTTTAAGAAATATCCAAACAAGAATTCATATATAAGCATAAAATCTCCTCATGATAAAAATCAAGAGATCAAATTAAAATCCTACATTGGAGAAAATAAAGGACTAGCCACTCATCAATTGAGTGGACATCAAACAAATAAGAAAAGAGATGAAAACTTAGCTAAGAACAGGTCTGACCGGCGGCTCTCTTCCAAAAGAAAAGAATAATTCTAAGTTTTGTTGTGTAATTGATCAGACCAAAATTATGCCTTTTTTTATGGTCATTTTCATATGCTTTTTGGGTATTTTATGCTTGATTATGCCTTATATTGGTTATATTTGTGTTCATAGGTGTTGACAAGAAGAAAAGTGCAAAATCAGCAAGTTTGTATCTTTTTAGAGCCTCTTTGGATGATTTATGACACAAATATTTTCCAAGGAAGTTTTCGATGAAGAATGGAGCTATCATGTTCGTGATTGAAGAGCTTGAAGAGTCAATTTTAAGCTTATCAAAGTTATAAAGTTGATTGCTTGGAGTTTTCAAGGCAAAGGGGCAAAGACGAGTTTAAAGCAAGATGACATGTTCAAGTGCCGTGCCACGACACAGCTCACCTGGGTGATCAGGCAAATCACATGGGTCCTCAGACAAACCATCTGGGCACCTAAGTAGAGTCGGGACACTACCCAGCTGGGTTTTCAGGCAAACCACATGGGTGCTCAAGGCAACCATGTGGGCGCCTAGGAGGAGTCGGGGCCTTTGTCCGTGCGCTCAAGTTCAGTAATTCATGTCACTTCCTCATGAAGCCTCTTCAATACTTTCCACATTTGGCGACAGTTCGGGAAAACAACCATAACTTTTGATCCAGAGCTCAAAATCAGACGTATGAATAGGCATTGGAAAGCTAACTTCGAGAGCTACAACTTTCATGTGGTCGAAGCCCAGATTTAATGTTTTCATGGACGAAGATGCCCCTGAAGTCAGCGGACAAAATCTGTCTTGGGCCAGATTACGATTTTGATCAAGTTGAGCCCATGAATCCTATTTGGATCAGCTTGAAGACATGGAGGAGAGCCCAGAACGTTCCTAGGGTTAGTTTTAGTCATCTAGAACTCTAAATTAAACCATAGGCATCCCCTATAAATACTCATCTTTTCCTAGAACCCTAGCACAACTTGATAACAACTTTTCTCTACAACTTTTATCTCTTTTTCTCTTAGGGTTTGTGGTTTGGAGAGGAGGCAACCGCCTTCTCCTCTTTTCCTCTTTGGTTTGTAATTTTTCAATCTCTCATGGATTGGAAGCTCCAATCCATGAGAGGTTAAAACTTTATACTTCTTTTCCTTAGGTATTTTTGATCAATAAATTTATTGTGAGACTTTTGTTCTTAATAATTTGATTTTTCTGTTTGAATAAGTTTCTTATCCATGTACTTCATCTTATGTGTTCATGTTTGATAGATTAGAAGGTACCGCTAGTCTTGAGAATTATGAATGCTATTGTTAGATTCAATTTAGCTTGAGTCAAGCTAAATTGGCCCAAGTGACAATTGTAATCTATAGGCCGAGATGGAAATAGATGTAGATGAGTTTGGTATTGATTTATCATGCATGTGGAAAAGTATAATCTTAATGCTTGTTCTAGAAAGGGGTGAAATCTAGATAAGAACAATAGAGATTAATTTTAGTGAGATGCGGATTAATCTTATTAGCATGTTGGAATTAGCATCACGTCTATTCCTATACCAATTATTCAAGTGGAGTTGTTTAAGATGTTAAGAGGATTACTTTGTTCCAATGAAAATTGATGTCTACGTCTTAGGCTATATATCGATTTGGAATAATTTATGATGCTTAATTGATTGCAATTTAAGTCAAATTCATGCTTTGTGTCTGTGATCCATGATTTACTTGATTAAAATAATTACCTATGGGAGGAGAAGTATGTTTTTTTTAATTAATTGTTTTTCTTTAATTGTTTTCTTAGTCATTAGTTTTGTTTTATTTAATTATTTTCTAATTTAGTTTACCTATTTTGAAAAACCCATAAAAATCCCCTTTGGTAAGATTTTTTTTAGTATAATTTGGCTTTAATTTGTTTCCACCTTCTCTGTGGATTCGACCCTTACTTGCCCTAGCTATTAGTTATTGGTTCGTGGGGATTTATTTTGTGATTTGTTCAACGACCGATCAGTAACCTAATTATGAGAGAAAAGTAGGCTATTTATACTAGAAACTTAGGGCAAATTAACCTAGGATGAAATATACTTTTAAACACATTAAACCTCCTCCAAATTGGAGTAGGTTTCATCCTTTAGGTATGGGCTAACTCTCCACACCGACTTGAGGCTAAACAAGGTTGTTTGGGCTTGATTTCAAGGGCTTTTCACGTCCAACTTCTCTACAGAGACTTAAAGGGCATTTTTGTCATTCAAAATGGCAAATCTGGAACTCGAGCTTGAAAGAAAAGTTGTAGGTCTTTGAATCAGCTTTCCAACGCATCTTGAATCATCTCATTTGGACATCATAATTAAAAGTTATGCTCATTTTCCCAAGACTGCGCTGTGATTGGATCAAATCTGGACAACTTCAAGAGGAAGACACCATGGCAACGCTGATGCTGAATCTCGACTTTTCCTGGGCACCCACATGGATAGCTTAGCCGCCCAGGTAGTTTGGCTTATGCACCCATCTCTTATGGCGTCACGACTTATCTTCATGATTGAACTCATACTTGATTTTTCCACCATGGAACCTTGTAGCAACAATCTTCATGGCCTCCATAAGTGTAAAATCAACTCTTTAAGCTCTTCAATAACGATCACCGAAGCTCCAAATCTTCATAAAAAGCCCAAGTGAATATTTGTGCCATAATTCACTTAAAATAGCTCAAATAATGATAAATTCATCATATTTGCACTATTATACTCTTCAATACCTATGAACACAAATATAACCAATATAAGGCATAATCAAGCACAATCAATCATAAATAGACCTAAGAACATAGGAAAATGACCATAAAAATAGGGCATATTTTAGTCTTATGACACGAGATTATCCCACTCCCTCCAACAAGATGATTAGGGTGAAGATGTTGCAATTAGGGAAGCAAGCACCTTGCCATGTGAGCAGCTTGCTTTGATGACATGACACGTTGGGTGGGACCTTGAATGCCACGGTGGAGCCAAGCTAGTACCTCTCCAAGTTGATGACATGGTGGAAGCAAGTACCTCTCCTAACTTGACATGTGTTGATGATCATCCATCCTTTGCATGACATATGTTAGTCAACTATTTTGGCGTGGAAAACCCTACAGTGAAGGTACTCTCATGTAGTTGGAAGATGAAGCAATTTGAATGTCAAGTTGAAAGCATCATGATTTGGTGCATGGAAATGAACATTGCGGCTGCCTACAATTCGGATTGAGTTCACACTCATATTTAGCTCATTTGGAGCTAATTCGGGTTACTTATATTAAGTTGTACTTTGTTTAAGTTAAGCATGTTTAATTAGCATTAGTTAAATGTGTTTTATGTGCTAATCCTAGTATATAAGCTACAGATAAGCTTCTTAGCAAATCAGATTGTAATTTTGAACTTGAACACTTGTGTTTTATTTTGTAACCTTGTCTAGGTTCTTGCAAACTTTCCTTTGTCAGTTAGAGTGGTGAATTTGTATCTCTTGTTGATTTGGGAATAATAGAAGCTTGTTCATCCTTTGAATTCTATTTGTGGTGAATCTGTATCAAGTTGTGTTCATTGGTGGTGAGTTTCGACCGGTTCCAATCTCTTGGTGATGATTTCTGTATCCTTGAGTCTATTGAACCCGTGTGCTTAATCTTGCAATTCCTTTAAGAATTATCTTAGTTTTCACCTAAACACTTCCATAAACACTTGCCCTTAGGATTGAAAGTGCTAATCTTTAAGCAATTTAAGCACATCTATAATCGGGTTAAGTTGAAAGCAACTCATTCTAAGGCCTTTTGAGCCATCACCGTATTATCTTATCACCCTCCTCTTTCAGCTTTTCTACTTTATAGACGCCTTCATTATTATAATGAAGTTCTCAACATTTTCTTGCTTCTTTCCTGCATAAGATTTGCATGAGCCAAAAATCATCTTTAATACATAGAAATTAAAGAAACACCATATAATAGAAAAAGCACCTTTTGAAACAGAAACTACATCCAACCAATTCCCATAGATGTTATCAAGCAATGAAGTAACTAAGCATCTCGCAATTTTCTTCTGACATAGTTTTCCGTGTATATTGATCCCCAAAACTTTTATATTTACCAATCCTTTGAATCTGTGGTTCAATTCCTATTTTCTCATAAAAACCTGCAAATAAATTTGTACCACCAATCCATCATTAAAATGCAACCCGCAAATATCACATTGACAAATACTATTAAACAGAGGTAGACTAAAAGTTGACAAATTGGAAGTATAATCATCAGCCAGGGGGATACATATAAACCATTAAACAACAGCAACATGATTCATTTATGTTTCTATTCAAAGACTAGCTACTAGTTTCATCAGCTGCCCTCCTATTCCTATTTCTTGGTAACTAAAGAGAAGCAGAACCATGATCTCCATTTTCAACGATTAATATTACCTAGCTACTGGTTTTATCTTGGTATAATGATCTCCATTTTCAATCCTAATTACATCACTTAATTTCTGCATGAAAAGATTACTAGTTTCAGGAATTCAATGGTTCTGAAAGTTTGAAACTCCTACAAAGAAAAACACAATGGAAGATTAGTTAACAAGGTACCGAGCAAAGAATTTGTAGTTGAATGAAACTATGGTATCTTGGCCTAAAGATTATTGCCATAAAATATAAAATAACAAGAAAGATGTAGCCTGCCAGAATGGTTAAATTGTTTTCGCAATGGGCATTAATGGTATAGAATATTCCTATAATTGGAATATATAGGGATAAAATGAGGCTTAGGGAGGAGCGAAGAATAGCTTTTGAGTTTTATTCTTTTACCTTAGTATTGGACAAATTGACTAGGTGTTAAGTCTAGGACACAATAGTTTGTTCTATTCTTTCTCCTAATCACATGATAGGGGAACCTAAGCTTAACTTCAAGCGAGAAACATCGAATCACTTTTTAGAAGTTAAAAGAGCTTTTGTTCAAAAGTTCAAAAGAAGTTAAAAGAGCTTCTGAGTTAAGTTGGTCCAAACAAAACACAGGATTTAAATTTATGACAGACGATAATGGAGTGATAATGAGAACGAGAGATCTAGACATACCAAAGAATCGGAAAAGTCAATGTCTTCAATGGATCATTCTACAGAATCTAGAACCAATGGGAGAAATCAGTGCTGGTTGGATGAAATATAGTGGCTTATCTTGATTCTTGATTGAGGAAAATCTTTTACAGGACAACAATAAGTGATATGAATCTAGTTGTATATCGGTCCAAATCCACCTTAGAGACTCGTCTAAGATCAACTTGAATCACCAAACTTCTAGATGAGTATGTCGACAATCTTCATTAAGTAAATCCTCCATCATTCGTCGGCCTTAGACCCTCAATTCGACCTGCAATTGAACACCTAAGATCACAAGATTCACAAACAATTAAGCAATCACAACCTAATTGTTTGCTAGGGCTCTACAAGATTGAAGAACCCTAAGTTTGCTCAAACTAGAACAATGAAACTAAGATAATCGATTTGGGAAAATAATCCTCAACTTTATTAATCAACTCAATTTATGTTTACAAGAGATAAAAGAACCCTTATATAGGGGAAGGGTTGGCGCATAACCTACTCCAAACCCAAATCCTAATCCTATAAGGGGCGGCATACATAAAGGAATGATCAAGGAAATTGCCTACTCCTTGTCCTACTAGGAAAAGTAAATACAAAACTTAATTAAGCAAGGATTGGACTTAGTCAAACAAGGCCCAACCCAATGTCTTCTAGACTAAATAAATAACTAATCTAAGATAGAATAAAGGCCCATGTGGCCAAATTACACAACATAAGAACTAATGATCATCGATTTCAAGTAAAGTGTATAACTTGGAATCGATGGGAATATTCTTGGTGATGCCGACTTCAATGCTCTCCAATTGGTCAATGGACTCTAAACTTCCAAGATGAGATCTAACAAAGCCCAATAAAGCTTCCTTAAACCTTTTAGCCCGAGGCCTAGTCATTGGACCTTGCGGAATGGCTAAAGGATCCATTGGCCGGTTGCCCCATGCGATGGCCGGTTGTGGCCGGTTGCTCCATCCGGTGGCCCATGCGATGGCCGATATGTGTTGGCCGGTTGTGGCCGGTGTTGCGCGGCTTCTCCAAGCAATGGTCGGTCTTCTTGAACATCCAAGACATCTCCATGTTTATTCAAGACATGATCTCCATTAGCTCCATTGTGCTCTTCTAAACCATGATAAGCTCTTGGCGCATCATCCCCTCTCCTTTGAAAAGGATTTGTCCTCAAATCTGCATCACTATCAAACAAAGATAAGTCTGAAACATTGAAAGTAGCACTTACATTGCCATATTCACTTGGAAGATCTAGCTTGTAGGCATTGTTGTTGACCCTCTCCAAGACTTGGAATGGACCATCACCACGAGGTAAGAGCTTAGACTTTCTCTTTTTAGGGAACCTTTCCTTCCTTAGATGCAACCAAACCCAATCTCTGGGTTCAAAGATGATCTCTTTGTGCCACTTGTTAGCAACCTTCATGTAGTGTTGTGTTTTCTTCTCAATTTGAGCTCGAACCCTAGCATGAAGTTCCCTCACATAATCGGCCTTCCTTTGTCCATCCATGTCGACTTGCACATTCAAAGGTAAACTCCTTGATAAAGCATCGGCTACAACATTCTCCTTACCTTGTTTATATCGCACAACATAAGGAAAAGACTCAATGAATTCGCTCCACTTAGCATGTCTCTTGTTTAACTTTTGTTGGCCTCTTAAATACTTCAAGCTCTCATGATCCGTATGAATCACAAATTCCTTAGGCCATAGGTAGTGTTGCCAAGTTTGCAATGCCATCACAAGAGCATACAACTCTTTGTCATAGGTTGGATAATTCAATGCAGCCCCATTCAATTTCTCACTAAAGTAAGCGACGGGCTTCCCACCTTGCATCAAAACAGCTCCAATTCCAACCCCTGATGCATCACATTCAATCTCAAAAGTATTGTTAAAGTTAGGTAAAACAAGCAAAGGAGCATTAGTTAGTTTTTCCTTCAAGGTCTCAAATGCTTCTTGTTGTTCTTTTCCCCACTTTAATGGTGCATTCTTCTTCATCCCACTTGTAATAGGTGCGGCTAAGGTGCTAAAATGCTTAACAAAACTCCTATAGAATCCGGCTAATCCATGAAAAGATCTCACTTGACCAACGTTGGTGGGAGTTGGCCAATCTTTGATTGTTTTGATCTTCTCCTCATCAACCTCTATACCTTGCGATGACACAACAAAACCAAGAAAAACAAGCTTGTTTGTGCAAAAGGTGCACTTCTTAAGTTTAGCATACAATTTCTCAACCCTAAGTACATCTAACACACATCTTAGATGCCTAACATGCTCATCTAGGTTTCGATTATACACAAGTATATCATCAAAATAAACAACAACAAACTTGCCAATAAAAGTTCTTAAAACATGATTCATTAATCGCATGAATGTACTAGGTGCAATAGTCAATCCAAAAGGCATAACTAACCATTCATACAATCCTAACTTAGTTTTAAAGGCAGTTTTCCATTCATCACCCTCTTTCATGCGAATTTGATGATAGCCACTCTTAAGATCAATCTTAGAAAATAAGCAAGCACCATGATATTCATCTAGCATATCATCTAATCTAGGAATAGGGTAACGATACTTTACGTTATGTTGTTTATTGCCCTACAATCAACACACATTCTCCAAGTTCCATCCTTCTTAGGAACAAGCAAAACAGGAACTGCACATGGAGAAAGGCTTTCACGCACAAAACCCTTTTGAAGTAGCTCACCAACTTGCTTCTCCAATTCCTTTGTTTCTTCAGGATTTGTCCTATAAGCTGGCTTATTTGGTATTTGCGCCCCAGGGATGAAGTCAATTTGATGTTCAATCCCCCTAATTGGTGGTAAACCACTAGGAGTCTCCTTAGGAAACACATCTACATAATCACTCAAAAGAGAAACAATGTTGCTTGGAAGCTCGCTTTCCAAGTGGTTAGTGCTCACAAGTGTATATTTAAGCAAAAGTAAGATCAAAACAGAATTATCATTCAAAGCTTCTTTAATCTCACTCTTAGTAGCTAACATACACTCCTTATTAACCTCTTAGAACTAGCATGCTTATCAACCAAATCGCAATTCACATCTAAATTAGCATGATTAGTCTTTTCTTTATCCTTAAATTCCGAATCCAACCTAGCAAAGTCCTCTTTCAATTTTAATTGATCTTTTAAAGCTTCTTGAGGTGATAACGGAATAAAAGTAAAGGGTTTCTTACCACACATGAGAGTATATTGGTTCGTCTCACCATCATGTTGGACTTTGTTGTCATATTTCCATGGTCGACCAAGTAGTACATGGCATGCTTGAATGGGCAAGATGTCGCACAAGACATCTCCCTTGTACTTGCCCAAAGAAAGAGAAACTAAAACTTGTTTGTTAACCCTAATTTCCTCCTTATCATTGATTGATCGTGTCGTCTATGACCATAAAAATAATCCCCACAATAACTAACTAGAATAGCTAGGGCAAGTAGGGGTCGAATCTCACAGAGAAGGGTTATGTCATGAACGATACAAAGAAAGAAAAATCTTTTCCAAAAATCAAACAGAAAACAGGGGATTGTGAATATCAATTATAAAGAAAACAATTAAACTATAAAATAAAGCAAAGCAAATCAAATATAAATCTAAATCTAAATCTAAAACAGAATATAAAGCATACTTCTTCTCCAGTGGTATGATTCAATCAGATTAACTATGGATCATCGATTTAAAAGGATAATTAAGCATCTTATTCTTGACTGACAACTGATATAGGTTTCCCAACATGTATTTTAGATAAGAGGCCGATTAAAGCTGCAGTTATCCCTTTTATTCCTTCAGCAATCGATTACTTTCTTAGGGCTTAAAGATCACTTGAGAACAAAGCATTAAGATTAATTAATTTTACACACATGCCTACAAAGTAGAACCATACGAAGAGAAATTTCTCGCCCTCCGATAGACAAATACCCATTAAGCAACAATTAAACAAACCTAATTTGCTACATACAATCAAACTTGAGTGATTAATTCTAAGCTTGATCTAGCCATAGACCTTCCTCTTACATCGTTAGTGGCCACATAACTCAAATAAGATTCAGAATCATAAAATTATTCTAGGGTTTTGACTACTATCATCAAGAACTTAACACAAAATTATAACTATAGAAATCTCACCATAATCAATTGATTGAATTCACCAAAGGATCAGAAGTATTAAGGATTTAGCTACACATGGACTTAGGAAAATCCATGAGAGGCATAAGAATACTTACAGAACAAAGGAGGAACGATTTCTCCTCCTTGAAACCCTAGGGACGTCGCACCCCTCTATGGCTAGAGAGGGTGTCGACTTCTCCCTCTTCTAAAACTAGAGAAAACCTAAAAACTAAAGAAAGGTAGAAAAAGAGAATTATCTAAATCTATGATGTGTAAAATTGTGTAGTATGTGATTTTTGATACAGGAGGTGGCTATTTATAGTGGAGGAATAGGGTAGGACGGTTTAGGCTCTGACTTGGTCTCCAAGTTGGATTAGATGTCATCCTAGAGTGGAATCCAAGTTAAAAGAGGATTCTGGAATTTTCTGGAATTCTGCAGGAACTTCGACTTGAAATTCGGGCATGAAGATGGCAGATCTGTGCTTTGCACTTCGAAAGAAAGTTGTAGAGCTCGGAGTTAGCTTTCCAACGGCTACTGATGGGCTTAAAACGGACATCTGAGCAGAAAGTTATGGCATTTCTACGAAGACTGCGCTTAAAATCGGGCTTATATCGCAAATCTGCGGGATTATTGCGGGATTTGGATATTCTTTTGGATATTAGGCCCACAAATTGGGATTTTAACTCCAATTATAGGTTTATATGGGCTGAGTATCTTCCCATATAACTTATCCAAAAATCCTCAACTTCAGGGCTTCATCTGGACTTGGCTTCAATCCTTTGCAAATAAGCTCCAAATCTTCAATTTTTACTTCTTGAATTAATTCTTCAATAATCTTCAAATCTTCAAAATATCTTCAATCACGAACTTCGCATTTTCAAATCTTCATTCCAAATGACTAAATCCATAGTTGAGTAAAAAGTCTCCAAAATAGCTCCAAAAAGAGTGAAAAACAATAAGTTTTCACTTTTCTTGTCTTCAAGACCTAAAAACACAAATACTAGCAAAATAGGGCAAAAACACATATAAAAATAGTAAAAAGTATATAAAAATAGCTATAAAAACATGCATAATTTGAGCTCGATCATAATTTCCCCCACACTAAATCTTTGGTAGTCCCTAGCAAACTAGTGTAGACAAACAAAAATTAAGATTTAAGATAGTGAGTCTTTTTCAAATCTTTTGAAAAACTTTGAATCACATACATATATCAAGGATCAATTCAATTTATGAAATCAGAATAACAAAGAATATTAAGAGTATCCAATTCAATAGATCAAGATATAGCAAGCATCCTTATTCTTAAGTAACCATAATCAAAGTAGCTGTAATCACTTATCATTTATCACAACTATAACTACTTCTTCCTATAAGCTTATGTCTTTACCTTTATCTCCACTACTCAAACAATTGCATATCATGAATACAAATCAAGAATTTCGCATGGGTTATAATGATTTTCAAAGGGTAATTATTTTAGAAAAGTGAGTTACTAACCTGAAAGTGTTCATGCTTAGGGGTTACTAACGCCCTTTATTTTTATTTTTGTGAGGCTACTAGCACTCTAGAGGGACAATACTTCTACCGATCCATGCCTCTTATCCTCTTCCCAAGGGTTACTAACTCCTTTTGTTTAAAGAGAAGAGTGACAACAATGGATTTTTTTTTTAAAGGCAAAAGATATCTCTTCTCCTCTTGCATGAAAAACACTCTTATTTTTTTAAGAAAAAGATTTTTAAAACTACCCTTCTAATATAGATAGTCCCCCACACTTATTTTTGACATATCCATAAAATACTCTCATAAGTGTAGTTTCAATAAAAATTAAATACAAGTTCTAAAAATAGGCAATCATAGAAATAATCTATGGTAAGCAATTATCACAAACTTCAATTATACCTAATCTAAGAAATAAGATATCATATTATAAATCAATCAATGAATCAATCATTCTTAAAAATTCTAAGATATCATCAATCAAAAATCAAATCAATAACTCAAATAAGCATATAAAATCAAAATTTTGTCAAAATTTTCGAAAAAATTATACCAATTTAACATGCAATTAGACTCACTCCCCCACACTTAAAAGATACATTGTCCCCAATGTATTAACAAGCGTGGAAAATCAAAGCAAAAATAAATATGCATCTTTAAAATCCTAATTAACCTATATAACCTATATCTATATGTATCGCATATCAAAGAAAAAATCAATCAAAGCATTGCAAGAAAAAGATAGAGTTAAAGAAAGCTTCTCTATTCTCCAAGTATAAGCTCCAATTGGATTTCTTCATATCGATGAAAAACTCCTTTGTCTCCTTTGGTATGGAAAATCCTAAAAAAGAAGAAAAATAAAACAAAGAAAAATTATGGGTTAGTAAAAATAATATTGGGTTGCCTCCCAATAAGCGCCTTTCTTTAAGGTCTTTGGCTAGACTGCCTTAAAGAAGGTTATTCTTCAAGGGTGAAGGAATTTTGGGTGTAATCCTTCAACAGGTCCTCGATAACTCTACTTTCTTCAATGATTTTGATAGTTTCAAGTTGAATTTTATCAAGACTTGAAAGAATCAAAGCATTTGGCGATCACATGGTAATGGCTTGAGGCGGCGCAGCATAGGACATACTTGGCCGGGCATGGCATGGTGTGGCGCGCGGATGGCATGGCAAAGGCCGGGCATGGTGCGTGGACAAGGCCGGGCATGGCACGGTGATGTCTTGGTGGGAAGCTTGCATGGCCGGTTGCAGAGTGCTGGTGGCGCAGCTTGGTGTGGACATGGCCTGGTATGGCTTGGGCAGCTGCGCGGAAGGGGCGAGCCATGGTGCGGGCAGGGCCGAGCATAGCCGGGCAGGAGGCGCGGTGGTGGCCTGGCTCATCCGGGCATGTGGCGCGGCAAGGGCATGGCTCATCCGGACAGGTGGCTCGAGTGGCCGGGCTAGGTGCGGCAAGGGCTGTCTTGGCCGGTGTTGGCCGGCCATGTGATGTCGATGGCCGGGCTATGGCCGGGCAAGATGGCTTGTGCGGCACAGGCCTAGCCGGGCTGAGTCCTTGAGCAGCTTCCTTCGGTTTATTAATTATCATATGGGCAAAATTCTCCAATATCTCGTATATATCAGCAGTGCTGTGATCGAACAGGGGAATATAGATAAGAGTGTCGACAGACAATCTATCAGAAGCTCTTAATTATTGGTAGAAGTTTTGAACCAATCTTCTTTGATCATAACCATGATGAGGATGAGCAACACATAGCTTCTTAAACCTTTGCCAAAATTGGGGAAAACTCTCTACTTTACGTTGAAGAATACTTCCAACTTTAGCTCTATGTTTAGGATCTATATCTTGCTTCTTGGTTGAATTGCTTGGTTGGTCGATCTTCAGGGGTGGTTGAACTTCTTTGTTGTTGACTTCTAGCTCCTTCTTGGCTTCTTTTGCTCGATCTTTCTTCTTTCTAAAGCTAGGGGGCTCAATTGCTTTAGACAAGGCTTCCAATGCAGGCGATATTGGTGAAGAATCTTCAATAGCTCCTTTCATAACAAACTTAGAACTTATAACATAGACAAAATTGTTAGATTTCAACGAAACTTGAGATGAAATTCTAGGGTGGATGACTTCACCATCGAATTCCATGATCAATGAACCATTGAATACATCAATCTTGGTATGAGAAGTCTTGAGGAAAGGTCTTCCTAATAAAAGAGGGCATTGATCTTTCGAATACTCCATATCCATGATGAATATGTCGATAGGAAAAATTAGATGCTCAACTTTAATTAAGATATTCTCTAAAACACCTTTGGGATATACCAAAGATCCGATAGCTAATTGCAGAATAACATCAGTATTCTTCAAAGAACCAAGATTTAAAGATTTGTAGAAAGAATAAGGCATCACGCTTAAAGAAGCACCAAGATCAAGCATCACATTCTCTATAATACTTCTTCCAATAGAACAAGTAATAGAAAACGTACCTGGATCTTTGCACTTAGGAGGTAAACTCTTTTGAAGCACAGTAGAGACATTAGCTCCAGCGCTTACTTTACCTTGTAATCTTTTCTTGTTCGTACAAAGTTGCTTAAGGAACTTTGCATAATTCGGAATTTGTTGAATGGCATCAAGAAGTGGGATGTTGACCTCAACTTTTCTAAATATCTCCAAAAATATCTTAATCATCATCTTCTTTCTTCGACTTCTTCAATCTTGATTGAAAAGGAATTAGGTTGGAATTGGTTTTAGGCTTGTTGGAATCACACACACCTTTTCCTTTGGGTTGAGTTGTGGCATCATCCTTGTTGGAATCTTCAATCGGCGCAGCTCCTCTGTTATTGGGTTCATCTTCAATCTTGATTTCGGCATGCTTTTGTAAATTTTCTTTGGTGTAGTTCGGCTCTCCTTCTTCTTGTTGATGTGCGGCAAGGTTGGAATAAGGGTCTTTCAACTCTTTTCCACTCCTTAAAGAAATTGCACTGACATTCTCTCTAGGAGATACCTTTGGTTGTGATGGAATCCTTTGTTGACCTTGTGTCTTGAAATCACTCAAATCACTAGCTAATTGACTAATTTGTTTTCTCATCATCTCCATAGCTTCTTTGATTTGTTGTAACTCGATAGCTTGTGAAAATTGAAAATTAGGTCTTTGAAAATTCGGCCTTCCTTGAAAATTACCTTGGTTCCCATATTGTTTACTCGGTTGATCAGGTCTCCAGTAAGGTTCAGGCTTCCTTTGATAAGCTCCTTGTAATCCCACGACATTGACTCCTTGCTTGTTGTCTTCCAAAGTCGAACAAACCCTTGGCACACTTGAAAAATTCGCATGGAACAAATCAGTGAGCATAGTGATTTGTTGATTCGTTTCTTGAAGTTGTTGCTCCAATGAGGTGGAATAGGTAGAAACTTCATTAATTCTTCTTATAGGGCCTTCTCTTGAATAGTCTTCTCGAGATCCAAATTATTGAGTATTTGCAGCCATATTTTCCACTAAAGGCCAAGCTTCGGCAGGAGTTTTATCGATGAAAGCTCCTCCGCTTGCAGAATCGATGGAAGATCTGTCAAACGGTAGTAATCCTTCGTAGAAGTACTGGATCAGCAACTGTTCATTGATTTGGTGATTGGGGCAGCTCGCACAAAGTGTTTTGAAACATTCCCAATATTCATGCATTGTTTCTCCATGGCGTTGCTTAATTCCACAAATCTCCTTCCTTATGCTTGATGCTTTATGTGCAGGAAAGTATTTTTCCAATAACAGCTTCTTAAGGCTCGTCCAAGATGTGATTGAACCAGTGGGTAGTAGGTACAACCAATCTTTTGCTCGATCAATAAGAGTGAACGGAAAGGTTCTTAACATGAATTGATCTTCAGGAATACCTTGAATACTTGTAGATGCACAGGCAATCTGGAAATCAGTAAGATGTCGGTGAGGATCTTCTCCAGGCAAACCATGAAATTTGGGTGAAATCTGGATAAATCCAGATTTAATCTCAAAGTTTCCAGTTGTATTTGGATATTGAATGGCTAAGCGTTTGGTATTGACGTTTGGTGCAGCTAACTCTCTCAGAGTTTTGGGTTGTTCTTCTTCAGCCATGTCTTCTGACGATGTTGAAACAGCAGATCTAGGCGAACTAGATTGAGAACTTGAATAGGATGTCTCCTCTTCTTGTACTCGGCTTTGTGTCTTCTTCTTCTTCTGAATTAGTGTTCTTTCAGGCTCAGGATTGAATTCTAAACCTTCAACACCACTACTTCTTGTCTTTGGCATGCAACTTCCTAGAAAAATCAAACAAAACTAAAAAGAAAAATTAGCAGTAACAGTTCTTAAATAAAATTAAAAAGCAGAAACAGAAAATAAAAAAAAAAATTTTAAAAGGAAAAACGGAAAAGAAAAATAAAATTTTTTTTTCAAAAATCGGAAACCCTAATTTTTTTTAAATCGCAAAAAAAAATTATTTTTTAGAAAAATCGGAAAAACAAAAAACTAATTCTTGGATCTAATCTCTCTTCACTTTCTCTCAATTCAATTCCCTTCCCCGGCAACGACGCCAAAATTTATGATTGTGTCGTCTATGACCATAAAAATAATCCCCACAATAACTAACTAGAATAGCTAGGGCAAGTAGGGGTCGAATCCCACAGAGAAGGGTTATGTGATGAACGATACAAAGAAAGAAAAATATTTTCCAAAAATCAAACAGAAAACAGGGGATTGTGAATATCAATTATAAAGAAAACAATTAAACTAAAAAATGAAGCAAAGCAAATCAAATCTAAATCTAAATCTAAATCTAAAACAGAATATAAAGCAAACAATAATTATAAAGCATACTTCTTCTCCAGTGGTATGATTCAATCAGAATAACTATGGATCCTCGATTTAAAAGGTGAATTAAGCATCTTATTATTGACTGACAACTGATATAGGTTTCCCAACATGTATTTTAGATAAGAGACCGATTAAAGCTGCAGTTATCCCTTTTATTCCTTCAGCAATCGATTACTTTCTTAGGGCTTAAAGATCACTTGAGAACAAAACATTAAGATTAATTAATTTTACACACATGCCTACAAAGTAGAACCATACGAAGAGAAATTTCTCGCCCTCCGATAGACAAATACCCATTAAGCAGCGATTAAACAAACCTAATTTGCTACAAACAATCAAATTTGAGTGATTAATTCTAAGCTTGATCTAGCCATAGACCTTCCTCTTACATCGTTAGTGGCCACATAACTCAAATAAGATTCAGAATCATAAAATTATTCTAGGGTTTTGACTACTATCATCAAGAACTTAACACAAAATTATAAGTATAGAAATCTCACCATAATCAATTGATTGAATTCACCAAAGGATCAGAAGTATTAAGGATTTAGCTACTCATGGACTTAGGAAAATCCATGAGAGGCATAAAAATACTTACAGCACAAAGGAGGAATGATTTCTCCTCCTTGAAACCCTAGGGACGTCGCACCCCTCTATGGCTAGAGAGGGTGTCGACTTCTTCCTCTTCTAAAACTAGAGAAAACCTAAAAACTAAAGAAAGGTAGAGAAAGAGAATTATCTAAATCTATGATGTGTAAAATTGTGTAGTATGTGATTTGTGATACATGAGGTGGCTATTTATAGTGGAGGAATAGGGTAGGACGGTTTAGGCTCTGACTTGGTCTCCAAGTTGGATTAGGTGTCACCCTAGAGTAGAATCCAAGTTAAAAGAGGATTCTGGAATTTTCTGGAATTGTGCAGGAACTTCAACTTGAAATTCGGGCTTGAATATGGCAGATCTGGGCTTTGCACTTCAAAGGAAAGTTGTAGAGCTCGGAGTTAGCTTTCCAACGGCTACTCATGGGCTTAAAACGGACATCTGACCAGAAAGTTATGGTCTTTCTACGAAGACTGCGCTGAAACCGGGCTTATATCGCAAATCTGCGGGATTATTGCAGGATTTGGATATTCTTTTGGATATTAGGCCTACAAATTGGGATTTTAACTCCAATTATAGGTTTATATGGGCTGAGTATATTCCCATATAATTTATCCAAAAATCCTCAACTTCAGGGCTTCATCTGGGCTTGGCTTCAATCCTTTGCAAATAAGCTCCAAATCTTCAATTTTTACTTCTTGAATTAATTCTTCAATAGTCTTCAAATCTTCAAAATATCTTCAATCACGAACTTCGCATCTTCAAATCTTCATTCCAAATGACTAAATCCATAGTTGAGTAAAAAGTCTCCAAAATAGCTCCAAAAAGAGTGAAAAACAATAAGTTTTCACTTTTCTTGTCTTCAAGACCTAAAAACACAAATACTAGCAAAATAGGGTAAAAACACATATAAAAATAGTAAAAAGTATATAAAAATAGCTATAAAAACATGCATAATTTGAGCTCGATCATTGATCCAACCTAAGCTATAGGGTTTAGGGTGTTTGGTAGTGTGTAATTGCATCTCCTTCACCAAATAAACCCTAGCTATGTTTGTACAACTCCCACCATCAATGATCACACTACTAGGCTTCCCATTCGCATACATCCTAGTATGAAACAAGTTCTCTCTTTGATTGTTCACATCTTCTTTCACATAAGCACTCAAAGTTCTTCTAGCAACAAAACTCTTAAGTGCAAAACCGACACTATCATCACTATCACTATGCGCATCTCCTTCATCATCTCCATCACCACTAGATCCTAGTGTAAACTCTTCATCTTCACTTTCGATTTCTCCATGTTCATTCATGAACATTACTTTCTTGTTAACACAATCCTTAGCATAGTGCCCAAAGTCTTGACACTTGAAGCACTTAACATGATTCTTTGAAGATGAACTCGATGAAGACATAGAATCGGTTTTGGGGGTAGCTCCCTTTTGCGCCAACTCCTTCTCCTTGTTGGATGATTTTTCATCTTTCTTGATTGGAGTTTTCCATGAGCTTGATGATGATGCAAATCTCTTCTTATTCCTTTTTACTTGACTTTCGGCCTTCAATGCATGTTGAAGTAATTTCTCAACATCATAGTGTTGTTGCATCTCCACAATATCATGAATTTCTCTATTCAACCCCGCCAAAAACCTTGCGATAGTGGCTTGTGGAGCTTCATCAATTTCGGCCCTAGACATCAACAACATCATCTCGGAGTAGTATTCATCAACACTCCTTGTTCCTTTCCTCAAAGATTGTAATTCTTGATAGAGACCATTAGTATAAAAACTTGGAACAAAGCTCTTCCTCATAAAACTCTTTAGTGACAACCAAGTATCAATAGGCCTTTCCAAATTTCTTCTCCTTGCTTGCACTAGTTGATTCCACCAATTTAAAGCATTCTTCGTAAATTCAAGAGTAGCAATTTGCACCTTCTTTCGCTCGGCATGAGGATGATAATCAAAACACATATCCAATTTCGACTCCCACTCCAAATAATCGGATGGTGACCCTCTCCCATTGAATTTAGGGATTTTGTATTTGACGTTGTCTTTAGGCTCCTCTCTTTCAACTCCCCTCCTAGGCCGCATGTTCTCATTGTGAACTTGCCCACCAAGTTCTTGTTGCCTCAATCTTTCCATGGGATCCAACCTAGCAACTTGCCTTGGTGGTGGAAGTTGAATTCTCTCATTGTTGATTGCGGCATTAGCTCTTTGTTGAGCTTGTGGATTTTGAATTTCCAATGCCTCCAATCTCGTTGTCATGGTACCAAGTTGTCGCATGATTTGTTGCAACATGTCATTCGTATTTAATTCTTGATTTTGCTCTTCTTGTCTAACTCCCATTGTGCCTACAAAAAGAACAAAGATTAGTAGTAAAAATCCTCATAAGTGTGTGCGTGATTATACCTTTGACTTGTGCTCTCGTGTTTGCACTCAATTCCTATGGATTGACGATCCACTACTCTATTGATGATCTCACAAGATTATGCCTTTTACTAGTTTCAATAGGCCTAATAAGAGCAACTCCTAGAGCACTCCTTTCTTCTCGTGACCTACTTGAGGAACAAACAATTAGTAGCACAATTATTGTGAATCAAAGGAAAGTGATCTTAAACCAAACCAAACCACTTATGCAGGCTCCTTATGTTGAATTCCTTCTCCAAAGTTGCTGCACAAAAACTCAATTCAAACACAAATCACACAATCAAATGGTTAGCCAAAAACCCTAGTACCACTTGATCCAATTTTGTACCACTTGTCTCCAATAGGGTTTGTAACCTAAAATTCTTCAAATCAAATCTCAATTCACAGAAAAAAGCAACCCAAGATAGTCAATTACACAATCAATTAGAGTTAATTGCAACCAATTGAATCAATTGCACAAGGAAAACCCTAATTCCCAAATTTCCCAAACTAAAACCCTAGTTTCTGAAAAAAAATCGATAACAGCACAGATTTTTTTGATTTTTTCCGTATTTTTTCCAGAAAGATCACACTAAAAGAAGTCTAGATCTCAAATTTCAAAGCTTTCCGACTTCAAACGAATCCAGAACAAAAATCAGAAGTTTCTGGTCGAAATTTTTTTTATTTTTTTTATTTTTTGATATTTTTCGATATAACTACTAGTTATAAGGGACTCAAATCTGAAATTTCAAAGCAAAAAGATGTAAGATGAATCGGCTATGAATTTTCAAAGTTGCTGATTTTTTGAATTTTCAAGATAGGTGGTGCGATATGAGCGTGGGTGAATTTTGATGGATGAAAACTTGATGAATGATGAATAGAAAGATAGATTTACCGATTGAAGATGATGAACCTAAGCTCTGATTACCAATTGATACGAATCTAGTTGTATATCGGTCCAAATCCACCTTAGAGTCCCGCCTAAGATCAACTTGAATCACCAAACTTCTAGATGAGTATGTCGACAATCTTCACTAAATAAATCCTCCTTCGTTCGTCGGCCTTAGACCCTCAATTCGACCTGTAGTTGAACACCTAAGATCACAAGATTTACAAACAATTAAGCAATCACAACCTAATTGTTTGCTAGAACTCTACAAGATTGAAGAACCCTAAGTTTGCTCAAACTAGAACAATGAAGCTAAGATAATCAATTTGGGAAAATAATCCTCAACTTTATTAATCAACTCAACTTACGTTTACAAGAGATAAAAGAGCCCTTATATAGGGGAAGGGTTGGCACATAACCTACTCCAAACCCAAATCCTAATCCTATAAGGGACGGCATACATAAAGGAAGGATCAAGGAAATTGCCTACTCCTTGTCCTACTAGGAAAAGTAAATACATAACTTAATTAAGCAAGGATTGGACTTAGTCAAACAAGGCCCAACCCAATGTCTTCTAGACTAAATAAATAACTAATCTAAGATAGAATAAAGGCCCATGTGGCCAAATTACACAACATAAGAACTAATGATCATCGATTTCAAGTAAAGTGTATAACTTGGAATCGATGAGAATATTCTTGGTGATGTCGACTTCAATGCTCTCCAATTGGTCTTCAATGGACTCTAAACTTCTAAGATGAGATCTAACAAAGCCCAATAAAGCTTCCTTAAACCTTTTAGCCCGAGTCCTAGTCATTGGACCTTGCGGAATGGCTAAAGGATCCATTGGCCGGTTGTGGCCGGTTGCCCCATGCGATGGCCGGTTGTGGCTGGTTGCTCCATCCGATGGCCCATGCGATGGCCGGTATGTGATGGCCGGTTGTGACCGGTGTTGCGCGGCTTCTCCAAGCAATGGCCGGTCTTCTTGAACATCCAAGACATCTCCATGTTTATCCGAAACATGATCTCCATTAACTACATTGTGCTCTTCTAAACCATGATAAACTCTTGGCGCATCAATAAGACTAGCCATGCTTCATGGAATTGAACATTTTTCCAGAGAAATATCCTCATGCATGCCAAAGAATTGGGTCTTCCAAATATACTAGACAGTGGTGAATGTGTTGATAGGTAGAATAATAGATCCAACACAATAGTAAAGTTCTAACAATTAAAGAAATAAATAAGAGAGGATAGTTTAAGGTGAAATGGACAGTGACATATTCTGCCTCCAACTACTATTGTACATATATGTGAATACAATGCCCATGTGAAAGGGAACTAAATACCATATATTACAAGGACATTAGCTAACAGAAAGAGTTACAAAGAATGCAGTCTTTATAAGTAACAATAGCATATTATGATCCATGCAGACAACCCCCACATAGTAGGAAAAGATTTAATTTGCCAAAGTCGTTGTTTCCTATTTGGCTATTTTTATTTTAGGGACAAAAAGTCTGAAGCAAAAAATAGGAAGAAGTGCAATCGGATATTCAAAAGGCTCTAAAAGCCAGAAAGATACAAATTATGATTTTATTGCATCAAGGTTGTAAAGTTTGGTACCATGTTAGTTGTGGGAAGAAATAGGAGAACATTTTTTGGGATTTACTTTCCATGAACCTGTCTCCTAACTCAAATAAACAATAAGATATATACTCAGATGAAAGCTATTAGAATCAGAAAATAATTCCCATGGTTTACAAAATATGAACTTTAATCATGTTAACATGCCACGATTGAATGAAGCCAAAAGAAAAGAAAGACAATAGAAAAGCTTAATGTTCCCCTGCTTACTAGCTTTTCAACATAATAACCACAACAAAATAACAAAAAATACATTAAGGAAGTAAGAGAGAAGCAATTCTGTCAACTAACCGAACTGGTAGATGACGAACAGGTGGAACAATAAGGCCAGAAAAAGGAGGTTGTCCGTTTAATGATAGACAAAATACCAAGGTGAAATGTTGTTGACCATGGTATTTCTACTCACATACGTTATGCCTTGAACCATTATTGATTCCGGTAGGAGTAGGGGATATGGTTTTATTGGGTGAATTGGGAATATTGCACCAGGCGAAGCATGTGGAAGAACTTCTCTTCTCATAGAGGTTCGCGGACGCTTATTTTCCCTTCTCTGTTGATCCTCATTCAAAGTTAGGGCTTTTGGACCACCTGCCTGAGCCTGATGCAGTTGTAGTTTTTTCTGCCTTGCTCTTTTCTAGTTGTGCAGTGTATTTGGATTCCAGTTCTGCTTTGCTCTTCTCCAGCTGTGCAATGTAAGTTTTCACATGAGTAGAAGCAAGAGTCATGTCTTTCATTTCAACTTCTTTAGACCATTCTGCTAGTTTCTTCTCCTTCAATTCAAGGTTTTTGCACTGTTGCTGACACTTGTTAACATATTGAATTCAAGATCTTTCAACTATAATTCATATTTTCTCTTGAGTTGCTCAGATGATTCTTCTATTTGTTTCTCTTTCAATTTGATTTCTCTCAAGCATTCTTCATAATGCCTCTGTTTTACTTCGAGATCCTGACGATTCTTTTCACGACATGTCTCTTTTATCTTCAGGTCCAGAGAAGACTGCTCAAAATGTTTGTTCTTCAATCCAAATTGCTCTTCTTTTGCCTCAAACTGTTGTTTGATCAATTTCTCCTTCAACCTAAGCTCTTTGGATCTCTCCTCAGATTGCTTAGATCTTAATTCAAGTTCTTCAAATGACTCTTCCACCCTCGTCTCTTTCAAACTAATTTCTTTCAACCTTTCTTCACAGTGCTTCTCTCTAGCTACGAGCCTTTGGTAACGAGTTTTCTCCATCAACTGAAATTCACATAACCGATTGTTCAATTGCTTCTCTTTCAGCCCAGTTTCCTCTAATTCCCTTTCAACCTCCACGAACTGCTTTTTCACCAATTTCTCCATCACTTTAAGCTCCTTATATTCCTTCTCATGTTGCTTTAAATTAACTTGGAGGTCTCTACTACGTTTCTTGAAAAAGCTTTTCTTCCAAACTCAAACTCTTTAAAACTATTCTCAAAACTCTGCTCTTTCAACCCAAATTGCTTTTGTTTCTGTTCAATCACACTCAATCAAAAGCTTCTCAAAACGCAACCCAAATTGCTCCTTTCTCTGCTCAAACTCCCTAGAATCAAGGGAGAGTTTGCACGGTAAATCCCTTGATTTTAGGATATTATTGAATAGGATTTTAGAATTATAGTAAGTTTTCTAATGAAGCATTAGGAAGGTCAAGTGGAGGGGCAAATTGGAGGGTCAAGTAGCAATACTCTTAAATACAAGTGTTTAGGGTAGACTCCTAATTAGAGAGGGAAAAGGAAAACTGGTGCTTAAGATTGGGGATCTAGGAGTGGGCTGCGCTTGTGAGAAAATTTGGGCCTCTCTTGGCCCATTTACTTGGCTTTTGGTTTTAGAATTACTACAAGTTTGATTTCTTCAATTCAAAAAGAATTAGTCTTTGCCCCTTGGGATAATAGGCTAGTGTTATTAGTTGATACTAGTTGTTGGTCGGCGCTCCATAGTGGATCGAAAATTTTATGAAAGGATCTTTGTGATTCATGAAACATAAACAATACAACATTAAAATTTAGAAACAATACATACTAAAGTTTAGAAAGTTGCCCAGCTTGGAAGTTTAGAAATTTAGTGTAAAAACATATGGATGAGATATTAATTGGAATATTGATGATTCTAACACTATATATACAACCTCAAGTGATGCGCCCAAGGCTTATCATGGAAGGAATTATGCGCCAAGGACTTATTATAGACTTGAAGACAAGCATGGAGAGCATGGGAAGGATGATCAAGGGCTGCAAGGAAGCGTGGACAAGCTTAAAGGAGAGGATGGAATCGTAATTCACCAAGAAGATGCCATTAAGATGACATTTGATCCTTTGAAGATGCTATTAGGTCCGATGACAAGAACAAGAGCTAAGAGATTCAAGGATGCACTCATGGGCCTTGTTCGAACTCATCTTCAAGACTTGGTGACCATAGAAGTTCAATTGAAGAGCTTTGGTGATGATTTGGGCAAGAAATTACAAATCAATTACAAGTTCATCACTTTGCTTGCTATTGATTCTAAATGGCCGGATTGATATCATGGCATGAGCCCATTATCATTAGTTATCTTTGTTTGGGCTTAATTCTATCTTAGATTAGCTTATTTTTAAGTTTGGACCTTATTTGGATTGGGCCTTGGTTGACTAAGTCCAATCCTTGTTTAATTATGTCTTTATTTCCTTTTCCTAGTTGGGTTTGGACTAGTTTTTCCCTAGCCCTTATATTTGGACGAAAATTAGGATTTATTTTAGGATTTTGGTTGACCCTATCACTATATAAGGCCACCAATATCTCTTGTAAAAGTAGAAGCTTAAGTTAATCAATAAAGTTGAGAGATTTATACCCACATCGATTTCTTTGGCTTCATTGTTCTAGTTTGAGCAAACTTAGGGTTCTTCATCTTGTAGAGTCCTAGCAAGCAATTAGGTTGAGATAACTTAGTTGTTTGTGAATCTTGTGATCTTGAGAATTCAATTGCAGGTCTAATTGAGTGCTTAAGGCCGACGAAAGAGGAGGGATAGCTTTGTGAAGATCATCGACATACAAGTCTAGGAGTTGAAGAAGTTCAAGTCGACTTTGGTGGATATTCAAAGGTTGGATTTGAATCTAATACAACTAGATTCGTATCAATTGGTAATCAGAGCATAGGTTGTCATCTTCAATCGGTAAATCTATCCTTCTATACATCAATCATCACGTTTTCATCCATCACAAAACACTCAAACACTCATCGTACCACCTTCTTGAAAAATTCAAAAATTCAAAAACTTCAAAAATTCATAGCCGATTCATCTTGCATCGTTTTACTTTGAAATTTCAGATTTGAGTCCCTCATAACTAGTAAGTTATATCGAAAAATATAAATAAAAAAATAAAAAAAAAATTTCGACCAAAAACTTGTGATTTTTGTTCTGGATTCGTTTGAGCTCGGAAAGCTGTGAAATTTGAGCTTTAGACTTATTTTGGTGTGATCTTTCTGGGAAAAATATTGAAAAAAATCAAAAAAATCTGTGCTGTTATCGATATTTTTCAGGAACTAGGGTTCTTAGTTTGGGAAATTTGGGGATTAGGGTTTTCTTTTGCAATTGATCTAATTAGTTGCAATTAACTCTAATTGATTGAGTAATTGAGATATTTGGGTTGCTTTTGCTGTTAATTGTGATTTGATTTGAAGAATTTCAGGTTACAAACCCTATTGGATTCAAGTGGTACAAAATAGGAGACAAGTGGTACTAGGGTTTATGCTAATCGATTGAAATTGTGATTGTGCTTGAATTGAGTTTTTGTGCAGCAACTTTGGAGAAGAATTTTGACATAAGGAGCCTGCATTAAGTGGTTTGGTTTGGTTTAAGATCACTTTTCTTTTGATTCACAAATAACTTTGCTACTAATTGTTTGTTCCTCAAGTAGGTCACGAGAAGAAAGGAGTGCTCTAGGAGTTGCTCTTATTAGACCTATTGAAGCTAGTAAAAGGCAAATCTTGTGAGATCATTAAGAGAGTAGTGGACCGCCAATCCATAGGACTTGAGTACAAACACGAGAGCACAAGTCAAAGGTATAGGCACACACACACTTGTGAGGAATTTTACTACTAATTATTTGTTCTTTTTGTAGGTACTATGGAAAGAGAACAAGAGCAACCAAACGTGGTTGCTATGTTGCAAACTCTAATGCAACGTTTTGACAATATGAATACTAGGTTCGATACTTTGACCAATGAAGTCCAACAAGTAAGAGATGGTCAAAATCAACAAGCTCAACCACCTCAAAGAGCTAATGCCGCAAACAACAATGAGTTAACTTCACTTAGTTTGGTAGCTATTAGAACTTTGAGAGCCTGTGTGAAAGGGGAAGTTCATAGGGAGAATTTGTTTCACACTACGATGTATGCGAATGGGAAGCCTACTAGTGTGATTATAGATGAGAAGAGTTGTAAAAACATAGTTAGTGACTATTTGGTGAAAGAGTTACAACTACCTACTTCTAATCATCCTAAACCCTATAGCTTAGGTTGTTTCAATGATAGAGAAGACATTAGTATTAACAAACAAGTTTTAGTTTCTCTTTCTTTGAGCAGGTACAAAGGAGATGTTTTGTGTGATGTCTTACCCATGCAAGCATGCCATGTACTACTTGGTCGACCATGGCAATTTGACAACAAAGTTCATCATGATGGAGAGACCAACAAGTATTCTTTCATGTGTGGTAAGAAGCCTCTTACTTTAATTCCTTTATCACTTCAAGATGCCTTAAAAGATGAAATTAAAGTGAGAGATGATTTTGCTAAATTGGATGCTGAATTTAGGGCCAAAGAAAAGAGTAAATCCGAACCTAAAATTGATGATTGTTTTGATGATAAAAGAACCTTAGTTGAAAAGAGTCTTTTAGATGTTGTTTGCGATGATACTAAACCTAATTTGAGTGTTGTTTGCAATAAAACTAAATCTGTTTTGGATGCTAATTGTGATGAAAACAATTCTGTTTTGGTTGAACATAGCATTAAAAACAATTCTGTTTTGGTTGATTATAGCATTGCAAATAATCCTGTTTTGGTTGATAGCATTGAAAATAAATCTGTTTTTGGTGACGAGAAAGAGATTTCTAAGGAAGTTGTTAAAGACTGTATGTTAGCTACTAAAAGTGAGATTAAGAGTGCTTTGCATGATAATTCTGATTTGATCTTACCTTTGTTTCGAAATACACTAATGGGTACTAACAACTTGGCTGGAGATATTCCAAGCAATATTGTGTCTCTTTTGAGTAATTTTGTAGGAATTGGAGTTGTTTTGATGCAAGGAGAGAAGCCCGTAGCTTACTTTTGTGGGAAAATTCCTAGTGAATTTCCACCCATTAAAGAGATTGAATTCCATCCATATGTGTTGCAATACAAGCAAGATTTGAGGACAAATCTTCTTCAAGGGGGAGGGAATGATGCGCCCAAGGCTTATCATGGAAGGAATTATGCGCCAAGGACTTATTATAGACTTGAAGACAAGCATGGAGAGCATGGGAAGGATGATCAAGGGCTGCAAGGAAGCGTGGACAAGCTTAAAGGAGAGGATGGAATCGTAATTCACCAAGAAGATGCCATTAAGATGCCATATGATCCTTTGAAGATGCCATTAGGTCCGATGACAAGAGCAAGAGCTAAGAGATTCAAGGATGCACTCATGGGCCTTGTTCGAACTCATCTTCAAGACTTGGTGACCATTGAAGTTCAATTGAAGAGCTTTGGTGATGATTTGGGCAAGAAATTACAAATCAATTACAAGTTCATCACTTTGCTTGCTATTGATTCTAAATGGCCGGATTGATATCATGACATGAGCCCATTATCATTAGTTATCTTTGTTTGGGCTTAATTCTATCTTAGATTAGCTTATTTTTAAGTTTGGACCTTATTTGGATTGGGCCTTGGTTGACTAAGTCCAATCCTTGTTTAATTATGTCTTTATTTCCTTTTCCTAGTTGGGTTTGGACTAGTTTTTCCCTAGCCCTTATATTTGGACGAAAATTAGGATTTATTTTAGGATTTTGGTTGACCCTATCACTATATAAGGCCACCAATATCTCTTGTAAAAGTAGAAGCTTAAGTTAATCAATAAAGTTGAGAGGTTTATACCCACATCGATTTCTTTGGCTTCATTGTTCTAGTTTGAGCAAACTTAGGGTTCTTCATCTTGTAGAGTCCTAGCAAGCAATTAGGTTGAGATAACTTAGTTGTTTGTGAATCTTGTGATCTTGAGAATTCAATTGCAGGTCTAATTGAGTGCTTAAGGCCGACGAAAGAGGAGGGATAGCTTTGTGAAGATCACCGACATACAAGTCTAGGAGTTGAAGAAGTTCAAGTCGACTTTGGTGGATATTCAAAGGTTGGATTTGAATCTAATACAACTAGATTCGTATCATCAAGCTTCATCAGAAATTTTACATTTGGGAGTTTATGTCCCTTCTTGTCATGGAGAGGGACTAATCGGATCCCAGGTTTAGCTCCTAGACAGGCAAACATGTTTGTCCACCAAAATCATGTTCCTCAAACATGTCATATTTGCGTACTTCTATCCTAAGCAGTGCCAGGTCTGAAACAGTCAGGGAAAATTTGAATTCTTCCATACAGAATACCAATCATCTTCGATTATCCTTATTTTCTATTTAGCTTCATCTCTTGGGATCTAACAATAACTCTACAGATTGGTTGGAAGATGAGAGTTAAAAGAATGCCTTATAGGAGATGACTTATGCTTATGCTCATACCTCATTATGTGTCATACGAATTTATATTAGCAGAAGTTTTGATGTAACTTTCTTGTTCCAAATTGTTTATGGCTATGAGTAGTTAGGGAGAGACTTGTTTATCTATTTTGATCACTTAAATGAAACAGTTTGGATGGAATGCAACAATCTATGAAAGTCTTGAAATTCATATCCATATCCGTATCTTATCTATAAATGTCCCATGAAATGGGAAATGGTTCTATAATTAGCAATGAGAATCAAACTGAACTAAAGATATTGTTATTCATAAGAAAGCCATAAATTTTCTTCAAACCTTTGTGTAGAAGTCTGGAGGAGAGTGTGTTGAAGAGTGTATGGCTAAAGTACAACCTCCATCCATCCTGTTAAGCAGCAGAAATTCTATAAGAAAAAGGTATGATGTAAATCATCACTTTCAGTTTAACCAAACTAAACAACTACCACTATATATCAGCAAAGAACTAACCTTCTTTATAGACTACATGAAGCGAGAAAGAGAAATTCATGGGTGGAAGGTTTCATTCTTTCCTTTCGTATTTCATATTTCACTTAGCCCTGAGACAAAATACAAGCTGAAATTAGAAATTGACAGCTTTAGAATCACCTAAGTGAAGACAACAACATTGTCACCTTTCAAAAGAAAAGGCAATCAAGAAAATTCCTAATACTGTAAGGTAGCCTCTAAGATCGATTCAGCCATTACCACTCTTTTCTCCATTTCAGTAAGTGAAGCAACGACCTCTTCATACTTTTCTTGCATTAATACAAAAGTTAAAGCAAAACTGCTAGGACAGTAAGAAGAAAAAACAAGTCAGGTGTCAAATGTTTAATCGCCTTAATGTTAGTTGTTTCTCAAAATTTTTGGTTTACATCCATCATTGCTTTAACACAAATTCTAAAATCGTTATCATGTAGTGAAAACCCAAATTCTAAAATATAGCCTCTAATTGTCATAGTAATACACCTTCCAAGTGCCCAATATAATCAAATAAATCTCATAATCTAAACATTACAATTTGGGAAACATATATCTAAAGGACCGAACTTACAAATTTCAAAGTAGCAATTGAAGACTATTCTGATAAGAAATATCAGAACAACTCATCATATATACATTTTTCACATATTTATGCTCCCTCATCAGTTCTTTTAAGCTATTTGTTATTGTAATAAAGGTAAAAACAAAAGAGATAGACTTGTGAATAGAACAATCATGTAAATAATGCATCAAAAGCTAAAGAAACCAGCATGAGAAACTCCATCTTTGCTCCACATGAAATAGATCTATGCTTCTTTACTCACTTTTTCAATTGAAAGAACATATTTGTTTACAATCCATGTATCAAGTATAATTTCAATTCTCTCTGAATGTTGCAAAAAAAAAAAAAGGAGAAACAAAGAAGAAAAAGGATTAATAAGATAGAGAGCTTCTGTTTATCCATCAAAATATACCCTATTTTTATGATCATTTTCCTATGTTTTTAGGAGTTTTTATTCTTGATTATGTTTGATTATGTCTTACAAAGGCAATATTTGTGTTCACAGGTATTGAAGAGAAGAAAAGTGCAAAGTGATGATTTTTCCTACTTTTTGGAGTTATTTTGATGGAAATATGATACAATTATTCAAGTGGATTTTTCAAGGAAGATTTGTAGATTCGATGCTCGTGATTGAAGAACCTTTGGAGATGATTTTGATGCTTTAAGAAGCCATGAAGATGATTGATACAAGTTTTCAAGGTGAAGAGATCAAGAACATTGATAATTGAGTCAAGAAGAGAAAATATTCTGACGAGTCACCAGATGACCTGGGCAGCTATGCTTAATAACATGGGGGCCTGGGCAGGTTAGCTGGTTACCCAGGAACAGTCGTGCCTGCGGAATTGCACTCAAGGCTTGTGTCTTCCTCTTGAAGCTACTCCAATTGATTGCGATTTAACGACACTTTGGGAGAAAATTCATAACTTTCTCCACAGAGCTCTAAATGCGATTATTCAAGATGCGTTGGAAAGCTAACTCAAAGATCTACAACTTTTCTTTGAAGCCCAAGACCCAGTTTTGCCGTTAAGAAGGTCGAAAATGCCCTTGAACTGTTCGGAGAGAATTTTTTGGGCCAGACTTTGGATTTCACAAGTTTCAGCCCGTGAAGCTATCCTAAACTGACTTGAAGACCTAATCAGCTGCTAAGCATGACCCTAGGGTTGGTTTAAGTCAATTCTAACTCTATTTGGAACCCTAGATAGCCTCCTATAAATATCCACTTAAGTAGAAACCCTAGAGTGCCTCTTTCCACAATTCTTTACACAACTCTCTTTACAATTTATCTTTTATTTTCTTTTGGTTTTTACGGCAGCAGCCGTCGACTCCATCTTTGTAAGTTTTTCTTATGACTCTCATGGATTCTCTTCAATCCATGAGAGGCTAATTTTTTAATACTTCTTTCCGTTGATACTTTTAATTAATTGATATGGTGAGACTTTTGTTCTTTTGTTTTAGTAATTTGATATGATTTTTCTTGGTTGAATATGTTTATTAATCCCAGTGGTAAAAGTTCATAATTGATAATTGGGATTATATGATTGTGATTATTGATTATGTAACTCATGATTATGATTTTTATTGATTTAGAAACGCACTAAGGATATAAAAGGATTAATCTAGAGCTATATTAAGTTGAGTACTTAGCCGTCAGGCTTAATCATTAGTAGAAAATTGTCCACCACTAGCCATGGGTTCAATGGGATTCTTAAGCCTTATTGAAATCTAGAGACCTAGCCCGTAATAGAGGAAGATAAGTTTTGTAATAATTAATTATGCATGTGAGAACTGAATGATCTTAATGCTTTATTCTTTGATGATTATGCAAAAGTAGTTGGGAGAAATTTATAATAAAAGGGTTGATCTTTGGGCCTAGCGGAGTGAGATTAACTAATAGCACGTTAGGAATTGAAGGGAACTTTGAAACCTAGACCAATATGTCCAATTTTGGTTATTGAAGGAAGCTTGCTTGATATTTTACCTCTAGTGATAGAGTGACATAAAATTGATACTTGTTACTTTTAATAATCTATCATGTTAAATTCATGTATTGTGTCTATGATCCATATCTCTTCATTAATTGTTTATCATTGAAAGGAAGTATTGTTTTTAAATTAATTGCTTTCTAAACTCTTTTCTAGTTTTTAATAGTTTTAGATAATTGCTCTCTTAGTTTAGTTTATTTAATCGTTTTCATTAGTTATTTTAAATCCAAATTTCTTTAGTTTTAGATTTATCTTTAGTGTTTATTTAGTTGTTTTATTTCAATTATCGTTTCACCCTTCTCTGTGGGATTCGACCCGTACTTGCCCTAACTATTTAGTTAGATTTTGCGGGGATTATTTTGTGTATTCGTTGACGACCGATTAATCCATGAGGAAAGCTTCTTCAATTTCAGTAAAGTAAATCAAAGGTGCTCTTCTTTAACTGAACATGTTCTGCAAGGTAGAAAATGGTATCTTACTTAAGGTTTGTAGATGGATGTTCTTGAGCCCCTGATATATTCCAAAGAGGTCAATTGCTGAGAAAAAGGGGTATATAATGAAATGTTGGCCCATTTGCAATCTAGCACATTAAGGCCAATAAATTAAATTAAAAACAATAATGTTTTGCACATCAATTTAGAGAAATGAAAGAGTGAAAACCTTTGATTGTTCTTGAACGACATATTCAAGGTAGCAGCAAGCATGAGGCTTAGATTATCAAAGCATATTGATTGAATTTGAAAACAATTCCAAGATTAGAGCATTTTCACACAAAGCGTATCAAGAGAGGAATTGGGCATGTATTGAAAGAAGCAAGGAAAAAAAAAAGAAACAAAGCAGCACAAATTGGGACAAACACCACATGGATTATTTACCTTCTTGGAAGCCTTCTCCACTAAAAGCCTATTTACTTTCAGATCTTCCTTCAAAACCTTGCAAAATGGAAATCCAAATTCTTCACCTTGGAAAATGTTGACCTTAAAACCACAATATTAAGCAAAAAGAGAAATGCTGACAGAATATACTATATATAAAAAGAAACTGACATGAACCAATGCATGCCAAAATCAAAATATTGACTATTAAACAGGCAGATTACCAAAATCAAGCATTCTTATATGTTGTAGAAGCTTAGAATAGCCCAAACTTTACCAAGAGAGAAGAATAATGTTCCTCTGCAACCTGCATATTAAAATAATTGAAAAGCATAAAAGTGGACTTAATCTAGAATTCCATTAAAGTTTCTTTTTTCAGTGTTTGTGAACAAACATCCTTATGGATGTTGTAGTTTCTTTTTCAATTTGCTCTTTTTTTTTTCTTTTGGAAAAAAGCTCAGCCTTATGGAAGCATGCATGGCTAGTGAGGCATGAAAAGAGCAGAAAGAGGTAAGAATGTCACTCAAATATTGGCCTTTCTAAAGTTAATAAAAACAGACTCTAATATATTGTTACTGAACTCAAAATTCAACAGCTTAATTAAACAATATAGTTAGACAAAAGTTTTCCTAAAGAAACTCATTGAATGTTCCAAGATAGATGTCTTTATTCCCGGCAACTCTGCCTATCTGAGCCTGCCATCTTCCATGTTGATGATGTGTGCTCAGATTTCAATTGAACAAAGTTAAATTCTGAGACAAAAACAGCTCAAATGATGCCAAGTTGCAAGAACTTCCAAAAACTGAAACATGATGAGAAATGAGTTAAGACCTTGTGTCTCCCTGTACATTGAAGTTCCCCTTGAAAATCCACTGCTTTTCCTGCATAGTGAAAATTACAATCATTGGCTGAATTTTAGCATATTCAGTGCCATGCACAACAATGGAAACAGAATGGGCAAAGACTTTACCTTCTCAAGTGAGCCACATACTCCTATCTAGTCATGTTCTTCAATTCTTCAACTTCCTTTTGATAATTTTCCAACTACCAAAAAGAAAAACATCGTAACTGCATTTCAGTACCAAAAAGGTGGAAAAAAAGTTTCCCGGAACTATAAGATTTTCAAAATGTAATGAGCATGAGATAATTACTAGGAAATTGAGGATGGGATCAATACCAAATAAACAGATAGCATAATGCCATAAAATATAAATAAGAAATTATATGACAAAATGAATGTAGCAGATAAGAAGAGAAAATTCACCCAGGTACATTGACCACAGAATGTATTACATCAACAAGTAGATTGCTACAAAAGGAGTCTAAAAAAAAATGAAACATGTACCTTGTTCAAAAGAGAGTTCTATATTATACCAAACACTTAAGTTGATCTTCTTCAGGGTGTGAGTTTCAAATGACTTAGAGGCCTTCAAAGTGTATTAAAACAGTTACATTGTAGGGGAATTTTGTTGGAGAAATGAGAATGAGCAAAAGCTTGCTGACAATAGTATTTTATCAATAGGAAGAGAGATTAAATCAATTTAAGTGACAAAGTTCTAAAAGAATTTTATCAATAAAATTTTTCATGTATCAAAACTCTACCTTTGGCGTCATTGAATATCCACTTGGCCTTCTCGTTGATCAACTATGTTTGAAGGAGACTAAAATCATTAAAAAAAAAACACCCAGTTAAAGAGTAAATTCATCACATCAAATGCAGTAGATGTCCAAAGAAATGTAAAATGATATGAAAATAAAAATGCAAGAATAAAACAATAACATTAGCAAAATTAAAAAAAAGGAATATTTTTGCCAACAATTTCCAAAAACTCTGTTTTTCTCCCACCTATTTACAAATCTACTCTGTTTTTTCTGCCTAAGGAAATACATATATTAAAGAGAGAGAAACCTAGAATGGAAACTAAGATGTACTTGAATTCATGCCTGTAGATCTTTTTATTTTGGTAATCATATCTGTAGATCTTGATTCTCTCAAGTTCTGCTCTACATGAAAATGTTAGAAAAAAGAAATGATGAGTCAAACATAAAGAATTTGGCATGCTAAGGAGCTCAAAAGGTCCATACCAAGAACAAAATTATTAAATTTTAATGAAATTAGCAATGCAAGAAACAAAGAAAATAGAAACAATTGATGATTGAGCCAAAAGCATCCAAAATTAATAAGAAAACTAATAATAAAAAAAGAAAAAGGCTGGAATAATATGATGGTTAGTGAAGTAAGAGAACAAAGTAACACAACAATGAAATATCTAAATGAATTCAACTTACTGTTCACATGTGTATATATTGATCCAACTTTGAATCAGAAATCTAAGTTTTTTTTTCATTGTGTGTGTGCCATTACTTTGCAGTTATAATTTGCCAGAAATTCATAAATAAAATGGGCACATGTGGCATGCAAGTAAGGGTATTGGCTTCGGCCACATTACAAAAAAAGAAAAGAAAGCTAAGAGAACCCATAACAAAATCATACAATAAGAAAGCTTTACTGGTAGAACATGTTGCAATGCACAACTTGATCACTCATCGGATAACCCTTAATCCCAAAAGACAAACTTGTGAAATGTAACAACCTTTTAGATTTAGCGAAAATCAAATTTTGGGGTATTCAAAACCAAAACTTGGTAATTTAACCCATAATAGTGAAAATACGAATAAACATTCCAATCAAATGATTTTAGCATATCAATATACCTTTACATATGTATCAATAACGAAATTGTTCAAAACAAAAGCACATGTTTTCTCCACAAAAAAGAAAAAGAAAAACATAAAATGGACAAATAGAAAAGCTTAAGGTTTAATCGTACCAAAACCCATCAATTTGAAACCCCAAGTCACAAATTTCCATCTTTAACTTCTCTCCACAAGCTCCATCCCTTCTTGGCTGTAAGGAATCAAAGAAAATGTAGAAAATGGGAAATCAATATATGCATAAAATTGTAGGAAATAAAAGAGAAGTGAAAAATCTAACATAAGTGAATAATAAAATAAGAAGTATAACAAAAGATGAAATAAAATTTGACAGGAGATGAGAAGAAAAGATTCATGCAAAGATCAAAAGAAAACATGAAAATACAATAGCTATGAAAATAATTAGTCAGAATAATCTAAGGTGAATATATACATTCCCCAACCAAAAATTAGAAAGGATGCAGGAAATTATTGATGAATTACTTACTTCACCTTTGTTCTTGAATTGTTAACAAACAATTATAATAAATGGATTTATAATGTTAAATTAAAGTCCTACAAAGTAATTAAAAGTAACCAAACATAAATATACTCCTAAGTCCAAAGCTTGGCCCTAGCATGTGAATTGGGGTTGTAGACTTGTAGTTCACCATATCTTCAAATGAGGTGATTGTATAATTGTTTTTACAAGTCTTTCCAGAGATTCAAGCTAGCGCTTTCTTTCAACCCATTTATTCCGTAAGTTGTTGATAGACTCCATTTTTAGACACCAAAAAAGGTTTGCGCATTTGAAGTGAAGGTAGCAAAATTAGCAATCATATATATCATATATAGGGAGCATGAGAGAAAAACATGACATGGATCCTATGTGGACATGTTCTCCCACATGCCACATATGAAATTGTTTTATTTGAAATTTTTGTATCTAAAATTTTTTTAATTTCGGCAAGGAAGAAGTTTAAAATCTTGAAAATTTGTATTCAAAATCCAAATTATGGTATTTGGCACCTTTGTTTGCAAATGAAGAAAAATCATATTAGCAAATTTACACTTTATATTTAGTACTTACATCTAACTATGACATAATGAACCATTGGTTATCAGTCGGTGGTGCGGACAACCATGTCTCCTCTTTCATCCCAACCACCATAGCCGCCGACGGCTTACCACCCGACGGCGTCGGATGGCCATAAAATCACCCTCTTTTCAAAGATCGTTCTATCCTCGTCCTCCCTATAGTGTTAGTTTCTCTCAAATCTGCTTCAATCTTTCTAGATCTGAGATTTTCATAACCCTTACTCCCATGTATATCATCTTTTTTAATTTCTTGAACCTGCTCACACTTACAATCACTTCCTCTCATCCTTCTCTTGTTTAAAACCCCTTTGAAATTGTAAAAAGCCGTAAAATCTCCCCCCCTTTTTTTGTTTTGTCTTCATCCATGTTGTGTTTAAACCCCTTTTGAATCTGTCAAATAAACTATAAAATCTACCCCTTCTTTTGTCTGCACCCGTTGTTCGCGCCAAAAAATCTCTTTGGAGATCTTGGTGAAAGGGTACCGAGCGTGCCAACCAATTTTAACCGGAAATTGATAAAAGGATGCGAGGAAAATAAAAGTTCATTTTTGTTGTAAAAATGAGATAAAGAGTGCAGAGAAAATTAAATGATTGCTTGAAATGCAGCAACATAAAATAAACCAAACAATTTGTAGATCCTGAATCAAAGTCACACAAGAGTGTTTAAATCATTGATTCCAGACTTAGAAAACATAAGAAATGATGTGGAAAAGGTTATTTTCTTGATTCAATTGCGAGAGATGACAAAGAGTTGTGATTGATTGCAACAAACATGCAAACCCTAGTTTATTCTCTCATATTTGCATCGGCACTCTGCATCTGCACGATTGCACTCCTCTGCTCTCGATTCTTTTCTCACTTAATACTCTAGCAGAATGGAAAAGAGTCAGAAATCTGCTGATAAAGGGAAACTAAAGAAGGATGAGATCATCGGTTCGAAAAAGGAAAATACACCTTCAGGATCAAAGAAAGGGACAACTGAGATTACTGCAAACAAGCCAAAGGGTGTTAAGACAATACGCCCAAGCGATAAAGTGTCAGTCAGTCACTTTAGGAATGCGACTCATAAACTAAGGTATGACAATTTGAACAAGTTTGAAGTATTGCCTGCTAAAACCCTTGATTGGAAGAAGTTGTCAAAAAATCCTAAATATGTTGATCTTCATAATAAGCTTGCCAAGATGAATTGGTTAGGGATTACTCAATTTGATCAATCAGAAGCTAGTGATAGTATGGTCAGAGAATTCTTTACTGGTATCATCACTGAAAAACGAGCTAATGGTGGAGATGATGGATTGTATGTTCATATATGTGGTCAAGAAGCTGTGATCACTGCTGAGACCATTGGACAGTTGCTGAAAATTGAATACTCTATAGGTGATTCAAAACCACCTAAGGAGTTTGATTACAATACTGCTTGGAGAGTTATCAGTGGGAAGAAAGAAAAGATGCCATCTAAAGAAAGTCAAAGAAAGCTGATGAAAATTGATGTAAAGCTACTGCATCACTTCATAAGCAACAGTCTTTGGTTTAAGAAGGGTAGTCAGCATTATATCACAAAGGATGATGTCTGGCTTCTCTACTGCATTTGGAAGGGTATCAAAGTTAATCTTGCTCAAATTATTATCAACAAGATGAAGAAAATGACATTGAAGCAAGAGATGATTTGTGGCTATGGCATTATAAGTTCCATGCTAGGTAAAGAGCTTGACACTCGTTCACACGATCACAGTGATTTCAAGCCAGCCTACTCTCACTTCTCTGATTTGACTCAAGGAAGATTTATCCGTACTGTCACCAAAGATACAGAGATACTGAAAGCAATTAAGGAGATCAAAGCAGACATTAAGGAAGTCAAAAGTGCTCAGACCGACATTACTGCCATGATGACTGACCTTTTTGAGGTAGTTACAGCTGTGTTAACCTAACAAGTTGTTGCCACTAAAACTACTGAGAATCTTAGTTACTCTAATAATGATGAAGAAAATGATGCATCTGATGAAGAAGAAGAACAGAATGAGGACAAGGAAGTATCAGATGAAGAAGAAAAAGAGGAAAGTGAGAACGAGGAAGAAGAAGCTACTGATTCAGAAGAAGAAAAATCTGATGAAGAAATAATTGCAGAATCAGAACACTCTGATGATGAGAACAACAAAGATAATACTAAAAAATCTGCAAGTGAAAATGATGATGATCAGGATGGAGATGAATCTGAAAAGGAGAAAGATACTGCTAAAGATAGGACTGAAGAAGAGAAATTTGGTAGTGAGTATGAAGCTGAATCCTCTGATGAAAGCGAGGAAGATGTTCCTGAGGTTAAAATAGCCTCAAAGGGCAAGAAGACAGTCACATCTTCTAAGGCTTCTACTCCCATTAGTAAGAATGGTCCAAGTACCCCCAGTAAAAAGAAAGATGTTGCTAGTGTCCCTATATCAACTGCTCTAGACAAGAAACGACCAAGAATGAAGCATGCAAATGTAGAGGAAACTACATCAGAGAAACCGCAGTCCAAAAGATCAAAGAAAGCTTGATGACTCTGAACCTGGTTTTCTGATCAGATAGTGTTGATGCGAGCAAGAAGGAAGAACTAAGGATTCTTGCATTTACACTAGCATATTTTGTTTAGCATAACATTCTCATTGCACTTTTGCATTCTGAATATTTTTAGCACCTGTATGTGCTTTTTGGTTATTTGGTTATCTATTCTCCTCCCTCTTTCTTTAATGGCACTGAAAGTACCTTTGGATTCGAATGTCTCTATCTTTCTTAGTAGCTGCTATCTATGGAGTTGTTCCTTCTTATATTATGGAATATTGCACCTTGTATTTGCTGCTACTAACCTTGTTTTGCAGGATTTTCAAACCCTTTTGTTGATTATGACAAAAGGGGGAGAAAAATAAGAGCTTGAATTGAACTTGAAAGGAACTGTAGCTGCTCGAGTTAGTCAGAATAATACATGCCTGCACTTTAATGAGACTACTTTTCAGTATGTTTTCCAGCATGGCATAAATGAAACTTTATGACATGCGGGATGGGATCGCAGGGGTTCAAGAATTGACTACTCAAAGGGGGAGCTTCACAAGTATCTCTCTCAAACCCCCTCTTGCAATTAGTGGACTAATATTATCATATTCTCTGATGCCACAAACTGCTTTATTAGTATTGATTCCTGGTTACATTTTCTATCTCACTTTACTTCATGCTCTGGTTTATTTCTTTTGAGATAGATACTGCTAATTGATCATATTGTCTCACACTTGGTTTACCTAGTTTGCTCTGTTGTCTTTAATTTGCTCCGATGCCTTTATTTATTTTTATTTTTTTTGCTAATAGCTCTGATTTATAGCTCTGATGCTTTTATTTCTGCTTTAGCATTTTTGCTCTGATCAATCTCACATATTCTAAAAGCTCTGATGCTCAGAATAATTGCCTGAAGCAACTAGTGCATATACTAAGGGGGAGCTTGGTAAAGATTTCTAACTGTTTATTTCTTTTATTCATGTCACAACACTTCAATTCAAGGGGTGTTTTGTCATCATCTAAAAAGGGGGAGATTGTTTACTCCATGTGTTTTTGATGATAACAAAACATTCTATTTAGTGTGACTAATCAAACTATCTAGTGTGCAGTGTTTAATTGAGCAGTATATTTAACGAATGGTTATGACCAAACCAATCCACACAAAGCTCATTAACACAGAGGAAGCATACTATGATTAAAGCCCTCATGGAAAGCACAAGTCAAGAAGGATTGAGGAAGACTTAGCTCAACACATCAAGATTGAAGTATTAGTGCCAACAATGTGGAAGATGACTTTAGTGGGATTAACACCAGAAGCAGAAGACACAAGACAAATCATAAGGTATTCAGTTGAAGCAAGGATTAATGCCAAAAATGAGGAGCATCACTTTAGTGGGACTACCTGAAATCCGCAGCCAGTCAGATCTTACCAACGTCAAATAAAAGTCAAGACAACGACTATAAAATTAAACAGCTCATTCAACGCATAAATTGACAGATTTGAAGAATTTGCAATTGATGAAGAATATGACTATTGGAGGCAAATCTAAGTATTTAAGGAAACAAATTGACAGATTTGAGACATTTGCATTTAATGTGTGCTGCGCCAAGGGCTTATCATGGATATGAAGAACACAATGAAGGTCATGGAGAGGATGAGCATATGCGGCAAAGAAGCAAGGGATTGTGCAAGTGATGATTCAAGCACCAAGGAGTTGTCTAAGATGTCATTTGATCCATTGAAGATGCCTTTAGGTCCGATGACTATAGGCAAGAGCTAAGAAGTTCAAAGATGCATTAACAAGCCTTGTTAGAACTCATCTTGAAGACCATTGAAGATGTTTTAAGCAAGAATATTCCAATCGATCCAAAGCTTCATTCAATCGATTCTAGGAATATTCCAATCGATTCCAAGTTATGCACCTTACTTGAAATCGGTGAGAATTAGACCTTTTATTGTGTAATTCGGAAATATAGGCCTTGATTCTATCTTAGATTAGTTATTTATTTAGTTTGGATCTTGTTTAGGGTTGGGCCTTGTCTAATTAAGTCCAATCCTTAGTTATTTTTCCTATTGGTTGTATTTTAGGATAGTCTCTAGATTGTCCTATGTTAAACCGCCCTTAACCCTTGCATTCAATGCCTAGGTCGGTTTAAGGGGGTTATTTGATGCGAATCTAGGGGTTTTAGATTCAAATCTACCCTTTGAATAGCCACCAAAGTCAACTTGAACTACTATCACTCCTTGATGAGTAGAATCGATGATCTTCACAAAGCTTACTTCTTCTCTCGTCGGCCCTAAGTCTTCAATTAGACCTGCAATTGAATACCTAAGATCACAAGATTCACAAACATTTAAGCAATCACAGCCTAATTGTTTGCTAGGACTCTACAAGATTGAAGAACCCTAAGTTTGCTCAAACTAGAACAATGAAGCTAAGATAATCAATTTGGGTGTATAAACCTCAACTTTATTAATCAACTCAACTTGTGTTTACAAGAGCTATTGGTGGCCTTATATAGGCACAAGACCAACGCATAATCTACTATAAAACCCTAACTTTCCTCCAACTATAAGGGCTACACAAAAGAACCTTCTAGAAACTACCCAAAAATACAACCAATAGAAAAATAGCTAAGGATTGGACTTAGTCAACCAAGACCCAACCCAAATAACATCCAAACATAAAAAATAAGCTAATTTAGGATAGAATTAAGCCCAAACAAAGCAAACTAAAACTAATGGACTCATGCCACGATGTCAATCTGGCCATTTAGAATCAATAGCAAGCAAAGTGATGAACTTGTAATTTGTTGGTGTTTTCTTGCTCAAATCATCATCAAAGCTCTTCAATTGAAATTGAATGGTCTTCATATCATCAAGATGACTTCGAACAAGTCCCACGAGTGCATCCTTGAATCTCTTAGCTCTTGCTCTTGTCATCGGACCTAATGGCATCCTTTTGGTTCTTGGAACATGATCATCAATATCTCCATGATCTTCATGCATCTTCATGCTTCCTTGCAGCCCTTGCACATCCTTTCCATGCTCTCCATGCTTGTCTTCAAGTCCATAATAAGTCCTTGGCGCATCATTCCCTCCATGATAAGCCTTGGGCGCATCAATGCCTTGAAGGTCGAGGGTCAAATCAAGAGGAATGGGTCTAAAAAGAACTTTGCATCAACATCTAGCTCATGGAAAACTCCACTCAAGAAGGATGAGAAATCTTCCAACAAGGAGAAGGAGGTTGCGCAACTAAAGGGTTTAGTAAGTCCTAAAACCGATTCCAAATCTTCATCAAGTTCTTTTTCTTCTAAGTCTCATGTTAAGTGTTTTAAGTTTCAAGGATATGGTCATTATGCTAAGGGTTGCTTTAACAAGAAGGTTATGTATCTTAATGATCATGGTGAAATAGTGAGTGAAAATGAAGAATTTAACTTGGGATCAAGTGGTGATGGAGGTGATTGATCGGACAAAAATTATGCATCTTTTTATGGTCATTTTCCTATGCTTTTAGGGTATTTTATGCTTGATTATGCCTTATATTTGGTATATTTGTGTTTATAGGTGTTAAAGTGAAGAAAAGTGCAAAATCACCATTTTTGCATCTTTTTGGAGCCTTTCTGGATGATTATTACACAAATATTTTCCAAGGACATTTTGGATGAAGAATGGAGCCAATATGATCGTGATTGAAGAGCTTGAAGAGTCAATTTTATCATCATAAGATTGATTTTCAAGAGTTTGAAGCAAAGGAGTAAAGCTGAATTTCAAGGCAAGAAGATATGTCAAGAAGTGTCATAGCACTGGAGTACATGGGTCGCGAGGCAAACCACATGGGGCGCCAAGCATAGCACATGGGCGCCCAGCGCTAGTCGGGACATGCCACCAGCAACCATATGGGAGCAGGCGACCTGGGGCCTGAGTGCAACGCCCTGGGCGCATAAGCCATCTACATGGGCGCCCAGGGGGAGTCGGGGGTCATGCCGCGCGCGCGCCATCCAGCAGCCATGCGTGTCTTCACCTTGAAGCCTCTTCACTTGTTTCCAGATTTGGCGACCTTTCTGTATTTTGGCCATAACTTTTGATCCAGAGCTCCGTTTGAGGCGTATGAGTAGCCGTTGGAAAGATAACTCCAAGATCTACAATTTTGTGTTTTGGTCGAAGCCCAGTTTTGTCGTTTTCATGGATGAAAATACCCCTGAAGTCAGCGGACAGAATCTGTCCTGGGCCTGTTTTGCGGGATTGATCCAATTAAGCCCAAATTCTTATTTGGACTAGCTTGAAGACTTGGAGAGCAGCCCAGCACGTCCTTAGGGTGTTTAGCTCTAAATTAAACCTAAGCCACCCTCTATAAATACCCTTTTAAGTCTAAAGCCCTAGGAATATATCACAACATAGAAAATCATCTTTTCTCAACCCTAGCTCTAGGATTTGCGATAGGAAGAGGAGAGGCAGCCGCCGGCCTCAAGTATTGTAAGTCTCTCATGGATTGCTTGCAATCCATGAGTAGCTAAATCTTTTATACTTCTTTTCCTTAGGTACTTTTGATCAATGAATTATTGCTGAGACTTTTGTTCTTAATAATTTGAGTTTTTTCCGGTTGAATACGTTTCTTATCTCTATGCTACATCTTATGTGTTCATACTTTGATTGATATGGTGCGCAACATATCTTGAGATTTATGAATGCTATAGTTAGATTCAAGTAGCTCGAGTCAAGCTAAAGTTGGTCTAAGTAACAATTGTAATTCTAGGAGTCCTAGGTTCAATGGGATATCAAACCTTGTTGAAATCTTTAGGCCGAGATGGAAATTGATGTAGGCAAGTTTGGTATTGATTTATCATGCATGTGGATTAATAAAACCTAATGCTTGTTATAGGAAGGGGTGAAACCTAGATCATAACATTAGAGGTTAATTGTCAACGAGATGCGGGTTAATCTTATTAGCATGTTGGAATTAGCATCACGTCTGTTCCTATACCAATTATTCAAATGGAGTTGTTTAAGATGTTAAGAGGATTACTTTGTTTCGATGAAAGTTGATGTCTACGTCTTAGGCTATATACCGATTTGGAGTAATTTATGATTCTTAATTGATTGCAATCTAAGTCAAATTTATGTTTAGTGTTTATGATCCATGATTCACTTGATCAAAGTAGTTACCTAAAGGAGAAGAAGTATGCTTTTATCGCTTGATTTTCTTTTAATTGTTTTCTAGTTAATTATTTATTTGTTTTCACTTTCATTTACAAAAATCCAAAAATATATTTTCTAGGTTAGAATTTATTTTGTAAGATTTAACTTTGATTCGTACCTTCCCTGTGGATTCGACCCTACTTGCCCTAGCTAAGTAGTTATTATCTATTTGTTATTGGTTTGTGGGGAATTTATCTTGTGATTTGATCAACGACTCGATCACAATTTTGGCGCCGTTGCCGGGGAAGGTTTTAGTAATTGAAGGCAAATTATTACTTAAGAATTTCTTACCTTTATCTTTTGTATTTTTCGTTATTTTTCTTTTCAATTTTTAGTTTAGTTAATTTTTCCTTACTTTTTATTTTCCAAGTTACTTGTTATTGTTGGATTCTTTGTTTAAGTTCTTTCTAGGTGTTGTATGCCAAATACAAGGAGTAGTGGTACCAAGGACTTAGAGTTCAACTCTAAGTCTGAACGTACACACTTTGCACTAAGGAAGGAGAATTTGTTTCGAGAGCAAGGAGGAGATTCGTCAACACCAAGTTCTCAAGCTAGCTCTCCACGATCCACCACTTCTTCTTCAAGTTTGGAATCACAACCCCCAAGAGAAAACATGGCCAAAGAAAACAACAACAATAGGACTTTGAGGGAACTTGCTGCACCAAATGTGACTACACAGCTTTTAGCAATTCAATATCCAACCAATGAAGAAAATTTTGAGATCAAGTCTGGATTCATTCAACTATTGCCAAAATTTCATGGTATGCTTGGAGAAGATCCACATCGACATCTCACAGATTTTCAATTTGTTTGTTCATCCATGAAGATGCAAGGTATCTCTGAGGAGCAATTCAAACTTAGAACTTTTCCTTTAACCCTTATGGATCGTGCAAAGGATTGGTTGTACTACATGCCTAGTGGTTCAATCACTTCTTGGACGAGTCTTAAGAAGTTGTTTTTGGAAAAATTCTTTCCTGTGCATAAAGCCTCAAGCATTCGAAAGGAGATAAGTGGAATTAAGCAATCCCAAGGCGAAACTATGTACGAGTTTTGGGAACGTTTCAAGAGGTTGTGCTCAAGTTGTCCAAATCATCAGATTCCTCAACAATTGCTTATTTAGTATTTCTATGAAGGTTTACTTCCATTTGATAGATCTTCCATAGATTCTACAAGTGGAGGGGCTTTCATCGACAAGACTCCCACCAATGCTTGGACTTTGATCGAGAACATGGCCGCCAACACACAACAATTTGGTACTCGAGAGAATTGTGCATAAAGAGATGGAAACATTAGGAAGATCAATGAAGTCTCAACCCATTCCTCTACATTGGAGCAACGAATTGAAGAAGCAAATCAACAAATTGCTTTGCTCACTGATTTGGTCAAATCGAACTTATCAAGTGTGCAAAAGGTTTGTCGGATTTGTTCATTAGGACATCACACGGATAAGTGCCCTAGTTTGGTTGAAGATGATGTTGAAGAAGTCAATGCTTTAGGAATGCAAGAGGGATTTCAAAGGAAACAAGAGCCATTTCCAAGAAGCTACAATTCTTATGGAAACCAAGGTGCTTACCAAGTAAGGCCGAACAACTATCCAAGGTAATCTTCACACTATTCTGAGGGAATGCAACAAATGAGAGAGACCATGGAGATCATCAAGAAGCAATTAGGTCAATTGGCAAGTGATGTGAGTGAGCTCAAAGCACAAGGCCAAAACAAGATCCCATCTCAATCAAAAGTGCCTCCTAAGGAAAATGCTAACGCTATTACCTTGAGAAGTGGAAAAGAGTTGGAAGAACCATATCCAACTAAGTCTACAATGGATGAAGGGACAAGCAAGAATGAAGAAGAATTGCATGTGGTAGCGAAGGAAGTCAAGATTGAAGATGATGAACCCATTATTCTTGAATTTGTTAAGGATGATGGAGAAGCCAAGGAAACTTCTGTGGTCAAGTCCAAATTGGATTCAAAGGAACCTTTTCCAACAAAGTCAAGGAAATCAATGAAAGAAGATGAAGATTAAGACATCTTGGATATCTTTGGAAAGGTAGAGGTCAACATCCCACTTCTTGATGCAATTCAACAAGTACCAAGGTATGCAAGACTTCTTAAGCAATTGTGTACAAACAAGAAAAGGTTGCAAGGTAAGTTGAATGTTGGAGCAACAGTTTCTGCTGTTTTGCAAAGACATTTACCTCCAAAATGCAAGGATCCTGGTATGTTTTCGATTACTTGTTCAATTGAAAATACTATCATTGATAATGCTATGCTTGACTTAGGAGCATCTTTAAGTGTTATGCCTTATTCTTTCTATCAAACTTTAAAAATTGGTCCTTTAGAATACACCGATGTTGTTCTTTAATTGGCCGATGGATCTTTGGTACATCCCAAAGGTGTGCTAGAGAACATTTTGATTAAAGTGCAACATTTAATTTTTCCTATTGTTATTTTTGTTATGGAAATGGAAGGAGAAATTACAAAGGATCAATGCCCTCTTTTATTAGGAAGGCCTTTCCTAAGGACTTCTCACACCAAAATCGATATTTTTGATGGCTCATTGACGATGGAGTTTGATGGTGATGTAATTCATCCCAAACTTTCATCAAATTTATCTTTGAAAACTAATGATTTTGTTTGTGTAGTGGAAAAGTGGGTAAAGAAAGAGTTAGGTACAACATCTTCAACCATGACAAGTGAGCAACTTTCAAAGGGAAGGCAAAGGATTACAAGCTTTCGACAACGCAAGGATGAGAATTTCCACCTAGCTTGGGAGAGATTCAAGAAACTTTGTGTTGATTGCCCTCAACATGACATTTCACAACAAGTTTTGATCGAGTGCTTCTATCAAGGATTAGAAGTCGATGATCAACTTCTTATGGATAGCTTCAACAACATACCCTTGTTCGATAGGACTGTGAAGGACGCATATGAAGCATTGGAAGCTTTGACTCAAGCAATTGCACCTCCAAGTTGGATCAAGAAGAAAAACAAAGAGAAGCTTGGAGAAAGAGGCAAAATTTCCAACAAAACGCGTGAAGGTGTCAACAAGGAATTGAAGGAAGCTCGAAAGAAGTTACTCAAGATTGATGGAGCCATAATTGAACTTTTCAAAGCCATGAGTGACACTCTCAACATCACCGTGGAACTTTTGAAGGAGCACACTCAACGTTCCTTCACCAATGGAGAATAGTCCACGAGGATGTCTAGCCAAAGACATTAAATGAAGGCGCTAATTGGGAGGCAACCCAATACACTAACATCTATCCTTTTTCTTTTGAATTTTCTTTTTCTTAGTTATAGGTCATTTTGCATTTCCAATTCAAGGGAATCGATCAAGCAATAGAGACAAGGAAAGGAAGCACACAAGAAGAGCATTGGAGCTTACACTTTGCAAAAATAGAGAAGCTTTCTTGAACTCTAATCTCATTTAATTCCCTATGTTTGATTGATGATTGATGCATATCAATTAATTTTCTTGAATCGAATGTTTTTCCATGCATATTATCATTGTATAATTATCTCATGCATCTCATACATATAGACTCTTAAGTGATAAGAACATAAGGTCAATCTTTTGATGGTTATCAAGTGCAATTTTTGGTGAAAATCAAGTGTTTTTGCATTGAAGAATTTGGAATATGGTAAAATTTTTGGATTGTAATTGAGTTGAAGTTGGAATCGAGTTTCGTAGCAAAAATCGAAAATTGGAAGCAAAATGAGGAACCAAGCCCGATCACAGCTGGGGCCCCATGCCGCAAGCCTGGGCACCCAGCTGGAAAGCCCCAGCGCCCAGCCGCTAGTTCCTACGCTAGAGGCCGACGCTGGCTGTGCGCCCAGCTGCTTTGCTTGAGCACCCAGCCGGTTGGCTTGGTCACCCATGTGCCCTGGGCTGTGCGTGGACAGCGCCTAGCACCCATGCCAATGCCGAGCCTTCCAACACCTACAACCCATCACCCATCTCAAACACTATAAATACCACCCAACACCCACTTCAAACCCTTCAACACCGATCTTCATCCAAAACCCACTCAATTTTCTTTTCTCTTACCTACATTCACATATTCACTCACTTTAATATTCAAATTTCACTACTTCATCACTTACAAATAATTTCTTTCATCTTTTTATCACCTTAAACACTTACCCATTAGATTATTCAACACTTTTTCCATTAAAACCATCAATTTTTCAAATTTTCAAGTTTTGGGAAAGTGGTTGTTTTCTTTGGATTCTTGTTTGGAGTGATTAGAAAGGAGATAAGAGATAGTTTGGAAGTTGATTGGAGCATTTTAGAGCATTGGGAAGTGCTACATTGGATCTTAAAGAAAGATTTTTCAAGAAACCCTACAAGGTAACCTAGTGCCCACCAAGTGTTCGAGAAAATGTCAAGAAGAGTGAGAGCAAGAGCATCAACATCTCAAGCCGCACCAATTGAGGAGGAAACCGCCATACAACCTTACATTAGTATGCCGCCACCCATATTTGTTGATAATGAATGTCAAGAGTGGTATGAAGCAAGGTATAACAACTCTTTCATTATAGAAAAAGTGCTTCCAACCAACATTGATCAAGAACTTGGAGTTAACCCATTGTTTGTCAATAGAGGTTGGGGATCACTTCTTCAAATAGATGGATACTACTATCCCAATTTGGTGAAGCAATTTTATGCCAACATAGACAAGGAGTGTGAAGGTTATTCCTACACCATCAACACAATGGTCGAAGGTAAGTACATTGTAGTTGATGAGGAATACTTGTGCCGGTTACTTGATTTGAACAATGAGGGTAGTATGTTCTATTTTACTTATGTTAATGGAGAGCAAAGGACCGCCACCGAGAGCACATGGAAAAGGGATGGTGCTTTAAGGAGGCTTGACATTCCTCTTGGTATGGATAGCCAAGGGAGTAGAGAGGTAAGAGTCAAATACATGGAACCAAGGGATAGACTTGTGTGTTACTTATTACATCATAATGTCATTCCTAGGAGTAGTAACAAGCATAAGCTTCGCATTGAAGAGTTCTATGTTGTAGACAAGCTTTGCCATGGATTAGGTCATTGTAATGGAATACCAATGGCTAGGTTGTTACTCTCAAGGATGTGGGAAATAGTTCATTCTTCACATGAAGATAAGGCATTTGTTTTCCCATTGTTGATTAGTAAGATTTTGGTCAATGAAGGAGTTTAAGTCGATGGTGAGTATTGCTTCAACAATGAAGACAATGTCATTGATGTGAATTGTTTAAGTCATTTGGGTTTAAAGAGGAGAGTTGTTGCCAATGAGGTACATTGGTACAATGTGCAAAGAAGGACTTATGCACAAGGACTTGAACAATCACAAAGGACAAGACAACCATCCTTAGATGTTGATGAAGAAAATTTCCAAGAGCTTCCTATGAGAGAATTTCACCAACTTATGGTTCGAGAGATTTGGCAACATAGGTGTGAAATGAGAGCTTACATGGAGCGAATGGAGGACACACTACGTGATTCCATGAACCAAAGGAGATCAAGGAGAGGCCATTAATTCTTATCCTTAGGATGTCATATGTTATGAATTCTTTTATGTTTTGCATTTTTATCATGACATTGCATGCATTTCATTTGTATTTGTATTTGTAATTGTTCTATTTTGATCTTATGTAAGACTTACGTGTTTGGATGCTATGATTGATACTATGTTTGATTAATTTGCTTAGATTGAGTTTCGACTTTCTTGGTGAATTAATTCTTGCATGTGTATTATTAATTTTGTTTGCCCCACTTGTTGTGTTTATTGGTTGCTAGTGAGTGATTATTTGATTTCTCTTGAATTATGGGTCTTCCTTACAAGTCAAATTGTCATTTTGCACTTACTTTTCCAAAAGTTTCCAAAACAACATGTTTTGAAATTTTTTGTCAAAATACTAGCACAACACACATTGAGGATAATGTGTATTTTAAGTGTGGGGGGAAGAAGTAGTCTATTTTCAAGATCCTATTTTCTTTTCTATCTTATTGATTAGAGACAAATTTTTCAAAATTTTTGAAGAAAATTAAAAATTATTTTGTATCTCTATTAAATTTTGATTTAATTTCCATGAGTATAGTCTTTTGTAATATTAATATGGTTTGAATACATTGAAAATATTTTTCAAATTTTCTTATGTATAATTTCATTCTTTGATTGAGAAGTGTAATTGATAAGGTTTTTCATACCCAAAAATGGTTTGACAAGTGCATTACTTCTAGAACTTGTGTTGATTCTTGTGTACAATTATAGAAGTATGTCATGGATATGTCAAAGACTAAGTGTGGGGGTATAAAGGGTAGCTAAAATCTTTTATAAAGAAGTGTTTTCATGTTAAGAGGAGAAGAGATATTTTCCTGCTTAAAATAATAATAATAATAATAATAAAATATTAATTAATTCATTGTTGTTACTCTTTTCTTTAACAGAAGGAGTTAGTAACCCTTGGAAAGAGGATAAGAGGCATGGCAAGCGGAAATATTGTCTCTCTTGTAAAAATGAGTGTTAGTAACCTCAAAATAAGGGGAGCTAGTAGCCCCAAATCATGAACACTTCTAAGGTTAGTAACCTTGCTTTCTTAAAAATAAGCCACCCTTTTTAAATCCATTCTAATCTTTGATTAATATCCATGATATTGCTTTCTCCTTGGAAATAGATGTAAATACAAGTCTATGGTAAGTTTTCCTTGTCAAATTCATCCAAGGTATGTTGATCTTAGAACTTACATTATTGATTGGAGTGATTTTGTGCATAGTTGATTTGAATCTTATGGTCTTTGTATTCTTACTAACTTGTATTGCATTTGACTAGAAAATGTAGATTAAATTATTAATTTATTAGAAGTACTTTGTTTTCTAAAGTTTGATGTCTCTAGTTTTAATGGTTACATAATGTTTGTGGGTATCATTCTAGTTAAGTAAACCCTCAGGAGACTATAACTCCTCCTTTATAGACGTATAGAGGTTTAAAGGCTTGCGTCACATGCTAAGTGCCGTCGTACACCTACGAAAGTGGAATCAATATGTTGTTTAGTTTAGTCACTAACCATTTTTTGTTTTCTTAGGATTAACCTTAGTTTGCTAGGGACTAGCAAAGCTTAAGTGTGGGGGAAATATGATCGGACCAAAATTATGCATCTTTTTATGGTCATTTTCCTATGCTTTTAGGGTATTGTATGCTTGATTATGCCTTATATTTGGTATATTTGTGTTTATAGGTGTTAAAGTGAAGAAAAGTGCAAAATCACCAATTTTGTATCTTTTTGGAACCTTTTTGGATGATTATTTACACAAATATTTTCCAAGGACATTTTGGATGAAGAATGGAGCCAATATGTTCGTGATTGAAGAGCTTGAAGAGTCAATTATATTATCATAAGATTGATTTTCAAGAGTTTGAGGCAAAGGAGCAAAGTTGAATTTCAAGGCAAGAAGATATGTCAAGAAGTGTCATAGCACTGGAGTACATGGGTCGCGAGGCAAACCACATGGGCCGCCAAGCAAACCACATGGGCGCCCAGCGCTATGCGAGACATCCCACCAGCAACCACATGGGAACAGGCAACCTAGGGCCTGAGAGCACCGCCCTTGGCGCACAAGCCATCTACATTGGCGCCCAGGGGGAGATGGGGGTCATGCCGCGCGCGCGCCACCCAGCAGCCATGCGTGTCTTCACCTTGAAGCCTTTTCACTTGTTTCCACATTTGGCAACCTTTCTGTATTTTGGCCATTACTTTTGATCCAGAGCTCTATTTGAGCTGTATGAATAGCCGTTGGAAAGCTAACTCCAAGATCTACAACTTTCGTGTTTCGGTCAAAGCCCAGTTTTGCCGTTTTCATGGACGAAAATGCCCCTGAAGTCAGCGGACAGAATCTGTCCTGGGCCTGTTTTGCGGGATTGATCCAATTAAGCCCAAATTCTTATTTGGACTAGCTTGAAGACTTGGAGAGCAGCCCAGCACGTCCTTAGGGTTTGTTTAGCTCTAAATTAACCCTAAGCCACCCTCTATAAATACCCTCTTAAGTCTAAAACCCTAACACAACATAGAAAATCATCTTTTCTCAACCCTAGCTCTAGGATTTGCGATAGGAAGAGGAGAGGCAGCCGCCGGCCTCAAGCATTGTAAGTCTCTCATGGATTGCTTGCAATCCATGAGTAGCTAAACCTTTTATACTTCTTTTCCTTAGGTACTTTTGATCAATGAATTATTGGTGAGACTTTTGTTCTTAATAATTTGAGCTTTTTCCGTTTGAATATGTTTCTTATCTCTATGCTTCATCTTATGTGTTCATACTTTGATTGATTTGGTGCGCAACATATCTTGAGATTTATGAATGCTATAGTTAGATTCAAGTAGCTTGAGTCAAGCTAAAGTTGGTCCAAGTAACAATTGTAATTCTAGGAGTCCTAGGTTCAATGGGATATCAAACCTTGTTGAAATCTTTAGGCCGAGATGGAAATTGACGTAGGCAAGTTTGGTATTGATTTATCATGCATGTGGATTAATAAAACTTAATGCTTGTTATATGAAGGGCTGAAACCATAGATTATAACATTTGAGGTTAATTGTCAGCGAGATGCGGGTTAATCTTCTTAGCATGTTGGAATTAGCATCACGTCTGTTCCTATACCAATTATTCAAATGGAGTTGTTTAAGATGTTAAGAGGATTACTTTGTTTCGATGAAAGTTGATGTCTACGTCTTAGGCTATATACCGATTTGGAGTAATCTATGATTCTTAATTGATTGCAATCTAAGCCAAATTTATGTTTAGTGTTTATGATCCATGATTCACTTGATCAAAGTAGTTACCTAAAGGAGAAGAAGTATGCTTTTATCGCTTGATTTTCTTTTAATTGTTTTCTAGTTCATTATTTATTTGTTTTCACTTTCAATTACAAAAATCCAAAAATATATTTTCTAGGTTAGAATTTCTTTTGTAAGATTTAACTTTGATTCGTACCTTCCCTGTGGATTTGACCCCTACTTGCCCTAGCTAAGTAGTTATTATCTATTTGTTATTGGTTTGTGGGGAATTTATCTTGTGATTTGATCAATTACTCGATCAATGATGAAGGGGAAGATTATGCGCATGATGAGGATGATGATGATGGTGACACACCCGCACTCTTGAGCTTAGTTGCAAGGAGAACTTTGAGCGCTTATGTTAAAAGAGATGTGCAAAAGCAAAGAGAAAATTTGTTCCATACTAGGACGCATGCGCATGGAAAGCCTAGTAGTGTGATCATTGATGGAGGGAGTTGCACAAATATAGCTAGTGTGTATTTGGTCAAGGAGTTGTCATTGCCCACTACTAAACATCCTAAACCTTATAGTTTAGGATCGTTCAATGATAAAGAGGAGATTAGAATTAACAAGCAAGTTTTAGTTTCTCTTTCTTTGCGCAAGTACAAGGAGGACATGTTGTGTGATGTTTTACCCATGCAAGCATGCCATGTACTCCTTGGTCGACCATGGCAATATGACAACATGGTGCATCATGATGGTGAGTCAAATAAGTACTCTTTTATGTGTGGTAAGCATTCCATTACTTTAATTCCTTTATCACCTCAAGAAGCTTTAAAAGATCAATTGAAAGTGAAGGATGAATTTGCTAGAATGGAATCTGAATTTAAGGCTAAAGAGAAGGCAAAGAATGCTAGTTCTAGTGTGAATTACGTTGAAAACAAATCTGTTTTGGTTGATAAGCATGCTAGTTCTAAGAAAGTTGTTAAGGAGTGTATGTTAGCTACTAAGAGTGAGATTAAGAATGCTTTGAATGATAATTCTGTTTTGATCTTGCATACACTTGTGAGCACTATCAACTTGGATGGAGAGCTTCCAAGCAACATTGTTTCTCTTTTGAGTGATTATGCAGATGTGTTTCCTGAGGAAATTGCTAGTGGTTTACCTCCAATTAGAGGGATTGAACATCAAATTGACTTCATCCCTAGGGTGCAAATTCTAAATAAGCCAGCTCATAGGACAAATCCTGATGAAACAAAGGAGTTGGAGAAGCAAGTTGGTGAGCTACTTCAAAAATGGTTTGTGCCTGAATGCCTTTCTCCATGTGCAGTTCCTATTTTGCTTGTTCCTAAGAAGGATGGAACTTGGAGAATGTGTGTTGATTGTAGGGCAATAAACAATATAACAGTTAAGTATCGTCACCCTATTCCTAGATTAGATGATATGCTTGATGAATTGCATGGTGCTTGCTTATTTTCTAAGATTGATTTTAAGAGTGGGTATCATCAAATTCTCATGAAAGAGGGTGATGAATGGAAAACTACCTTTAAAACTAAGCTAGGGTTGTATGAATGGTTAGTTATGCCTTTTGGATTGACTAATGCACCTAGTACTTTCATGAGGCTAATGAATCATGTTTTGAGAGCTTATATTGGCAAGTTTTTTGTTGTTTATTTTGATGATATACTTGTGTATAGCCGAAACCTAGAGGATCATATTGAGCATGTCCGTTGTGTGCTAGATGTACTTAGGGTTGAAAAGTTGTATGCTAACCTTAAGAAGTGCACCTTTTGCATAAACAAGCTTGTTTTCCTTGGTTTTGTGGTCTCTGCGCAGGGTATAGAAGTTGATGAGGAAAAGATCAAAGCCATCAAAGATTGGCCAATACCCACCAACGTTGGTCAACTAAGATCTTTCCATGGCTTAGCCGGTATCTATAGGAGGTTTGTTAAGGACTTTAGCACCTTGGCAGCACCTATAACAAGTGTGATGAAGAAGAATGCACCATTCAAGTGGGGGAAAGAACAACAAGAAGCATTTGAGACTGAACGAGCTCAAATTATGCATATTTTTATAGCTATTTTTCTATATTTTTTACCACTTTTATATGCATTTATACCTTATTTTCTAAGTATTTGTGTTTTTAGTTTTAATGAGATGTGAAATTGAGAATTTGATTATTTTCACTACTTTTGGAGCTATTTTAATTACTTTTTACACAGATATTAGCAAAGTAATTTTGAGTATAGATTTGGAGATCCAAAGTTCGTGTTTGAAGATTTCTTGAAGATAATTTGAAGATTTGAAAATCATTGAAGAATTATTTCAAGAAGCAAGAATTGAAGATTGGAGCTAAAATTGCAAAGGATTGAAGCCAAGCCCAGAAGAAGCCCTGAAGCTAAAGAATTTTGGATTATTTATATGGGAATATACTTAACCCATATAAACCTATAATTGGAGTTAAAATCCCAATTTGTGGGCCTAATATCCAAAAGAATATCCAAATCCCGCATTAATCCCGTAGATTTGCGATATAAGCCCGTTTTCAGCGCAGTCTCGGTAGAAAGGCCATAACTTTCTGCTCAGATGTCCGTTTTAAGCCCATGAGTAGCCGTTGGAAAGCTAACTCCGAGCTCTACAACTTTCCTTTGAAGACCGAAGCCCAATTCTGCTGTTTTCAAGCCCGAATCTTCCGGTGAAATTTCTGCAGAAATCCAGAAAATTCCAGAATCCTATTCTTACTTGGATTCTACTCTAGGATGACATCTAATCCTATTTGGAGTCTAAGTCAGCCCTAAACCGCCCTACCCTTGTTTCTCCACTATAAATAGCCACCTTAGGACTAGATTTTAGATAGTAATTTTATTCTTCATAAGATATATTGTTTAGTTGAAGGTTTGGAGGAGAAAAACCCTAGGAGCCGCCGCCCCCTTCTCTTCCTCATCCATAGATAAGTTTTCTTCTTCTTATTTGTGGATGATCACTCAATTTATGAGTGAGTAATCCTTTTCTTTTCTCCAATGTAGAATTTAATTGATCTCTTGACTAATTCCATGGTGAGATTTTGTGCTTTTATATGAGAATTTATTTGAGTATTTCTTGGATCTCTGTATGAATTCTATGTTGCTTGTTTTGATTGACTGGGTCGACACTTTCATGATAAATTGAGTTTAGGGTAATCTAATCTAATTAAGGTAATTTAAGTTAAGTCCGACAGGCTATTCAAGGTTCTCATAATATTTAGATATCAATGATCCATGTTATTGTTGTCAAGAGGGATATTAATTCTATGTTGGAGGTTTCTATTTAATTGTTATTCTCAATAATATTCACTGCTTTTGATTAATTGTTTTCTTTAATTTTCTTGATAGCTTTCTTAGTTATTTTACTTTTAGTTAGATTTAATTTTAATTTTTCTTTAAATTCTCTATATTAATTTGTTTTGTTTGAGAAAAGGAAGAGTCGTTCTCTCTGTGGGATCTACCCCTACTTGCCCTAGCTAGTTTAGTTAGTAATTGTTGGGATAATTATTTTTATGATTGCTGACGACCGATCATAAATTTTGGCGCCGTTGCCGGGGAGATTGTGTTTAATTTTCTTTTTCTCTTATTTTATTTTCTATTTGATTTGCACTTGATCATCTTTGTTTTGCAGAATAGATTCAATGGAGCAATCACAAACGTTACGAGAGCTGAATTTCAACTGTGAATTGCCGCCCCTTTGTATTGACTATCCAGCCATGGATATGTCCTACAAACTGAAGCCTGGAGTAATCCGTATGTTGCCGATTTTTCAAGGAGAACATCATGAGAATCCTCATGAACATCTGCAAAGTTTCTTTCTGAAGTGTGCTACAATCACTGGGATGCCTGAAGAGGACTTAAAACTTCGAACTTTTCCTGTCACATTAGACAGAAAGGCAAAAGAATGGTTCTTAAGACTACCACCCAAATCCATAAAATCTTGGAAAGAGACGGAGACAGTATTTTTGAATAAATACTTTCCAGAAGCTAAGCGTGCTGATGTCTGAAGAAAGATCAACACTTGTCAACAATTGAAAGGCGAAAAGTGGTACCAATATTGGGAGAGATATAACCAGATCTGCGCCAGTTGCCATTACCACAACATCAGCGAAGCACTTTTAATCCAACACTTTTATGATGGCCTCATTTATGAAGATCGCACCTATGTCGATGCTGCCAGTGGAGGAGGACTTACATTCAAAACCCCTGAAGAAGCAAGGAAGCTGCTCAACACTATGGTGGAAAACATACATCAATTTGGTACAACCAATGAAGTTGATGCAACAAAGGATTCAGAGATAGCCGAAATTCGAAAAGAGTTAAAGGAAGTGACTACTCAATGCGGAAATTTAGCAAAGATGTTTGCTGAATTTATTAGTGTTTGTTCACAACCTTCTATTCAAAAAAGAGGAATTAATGCTATTGAAGAAACCCAACATTGGATGGAATTGCCTGAAGTACCTGCGATGTCATCTATTCCAACACCTAATTTTCCTAAAACACTACCACCCATTGATATGTTCGATAAACCAATTTGAGGAGACATGAAGAGTTCAACCGAAATCAAGTAAGATGCACCTGCCGTGCCAGACGCTGAACATCAACAATCAGAAGAAGAATGGATGGAGGAGATGCAAGCTAAGTATGATCCACTACCATTCCCTCAAAGGTTTGTTCAACAACTCAATTTACTTCGGAAATTAGAGGTAAATATTCCTTTAGTTGATGAAATAGCCAAAGTACCAAGGTATGCTTCTTTTCTCAGAGAATTATGCAATAATAAGATTAAGTATGGTGCAAAATATGCTTGCATGGATGAAAATATATATGCTGCTTATCAAAGGAAATTGCATCATAAATGTAATACTTTAGGTTCCTTTTCTATTCCTTGTAGTATAGGAAAGAATGACGTAGGTAAAGCTATGTGTGAATACGGATCTTTGATTAATATCATGCCTTATTCTGTTTATAAGCAATTGAAAATAGAACCTCTGCTTGAAACTGATCTTATTATCCAATTTGCTGATAGGACTAACGATAAACCTGAAGGTTTAGTTGAGAATGTTTTAGTGCAGATAGAAGATTTTGTTTTTCCTGCAGATTTCTATATCCTGAAGATGAGTGAAGATGACATTCATCTACCTCAAATGCCAATACTGTTAGGAAGACCGCTTTTGATTGCAGCAAGTATGGATTTCAACGCAAAAGAAGGAACAATCACTATGGAATTCAATGGAAAGCCTATTGTATTCAACATAAGAGAATCAATAGAAGCTCCTGCCGAAATTCATTCTATCTATTCCATTGACACAATTGGTATTTGCTCTGAAGAAATACAAGAACTCAACCAAGAAGATGAACTTGAAGTGATCCTCACCAAAAGTCTACATCAGCAAGACGTTGATGAAGCAGAATCGAAGATGTCAAAGAAGATAGCACAAACTGTCAGTGAACTATTATTCAACGAAGAGGTAGAGACCGATTTCTTACATCAATTTGGAGCCAACGCCCAAGCCATTACCATCTATCATTCAACCTCCAGAAGTCAAGCTGAAACCGCTTCCTAAAGGCTTGAAACATGTTTTCCTTGGAGATAATGATACCCTGCCTGTTGTTATTTCAAGTAAATTGAACAATTTACAAGAAGAACAACTAATCAGAGTCTTAAAAGAACACAAAGAAGCCATTGGATGGACTGTAGCTGATATCAAAGGAATAAGTCCTACTGTATGCATGCATAGGATTCGACTTGAAGATGATGCAGTAGCAGTTCGACAGCCACAAAGAAGACTAAATCCGAATCTTGCTGAAGTTGTCAAAGATGAAGTTCTTAAATTACTTGGAGCTGGTCTCATCTATGCTATATTAGATAGTAAATGGGTTAGCCCGGTCCAAGTAGTTCCAAAGAAATCCGGATTCACTGTTGTAGAAAACAAGGATGGAGAGCTAGTTCCTCAAAGATTGCAGAATGGATGGAGAGTATGCATTGACTATAGAAAGTTGAATTCCGCCACAAGGAAGGATCACTTTCCGCTGCCATTCATTGATCGGATGCTGGAAAGATTAGCTTGCAAGGCCTACTATTGTTTTCTGGATGGTTACTCGGGATATTTTCAAATTCCAATTGCACCTGAAGATCAAGAGAAGACCACGTTTACATGCCCTTTTGGTACGTATGCTTACACAAGAATGCCTTTTGGTTTATGCAATGAACCTGCAACTTTTCAAAGGTGTATGATGAGCATCTTTCAAGATTATGTGGGAGATGAGATGGAAGTTTTCATGGATGATTTCACGGTCTATGGAGATAACTTCAACCAATGTCTCAATAATCTAGAACTCATCTTGAAAAGGTGTGTTGAAACCAATTTGGTATTGAATGCCGAAAAATGCCACTTCATGGTAGAACAAGGCATTGTTCTAGGCCATGTAGTATCCAAAGAGGGGATGCAAGTCGATAAAGCCAAAGTCGACGTTGTACAAAACCTGCCATATCCGACATGTGTCAAAGATATCCGTTCATTCTTAGGCCATGCTGGATTCTACCGAAGATTTATCAAGGATTTCTCAAAGATCTCAGCACCGATGTGTAGACTATTACAAAAGGATATAGAGTTCGAATTTGGAGATGATTGCAAAGAAGCATTCGATAAATTAAAGACTGCACTCACCACCACTCCAATTGAGAAGCCACTTGATTGGAAACTACCGTTCGCAATCATGTGTGATGCAAGTGACGTTGCCATTGGAGCTGTTCTAGGTCAGAGAGTTGACAAGGTACCTCATGTTATCTATTATGCTTCAAGAACCCTAGATGCTGCTCAAAAGAACTACACTACCACAGAAAAAGAGATGCTTGCCGTTGTCTTTGCTTTGGAGAAGTTTAGACCGTATATTTTAGGATCTAAGGTGATAATCTACTCCGATCATGCTGCATTGAGATATCTAATGAAAAAGAAAGAAGCAAAAGCTAGGCTTATGCGATGGCTTTTGTTATTTCAAGAGTTTGATATCGAAATACGAGACAAGAAAGGAGCTGAGAACGTCGTTGCCGATCACCTAAATAGAATTGAAAACAAGGAAGAAGAAATCGCAATCAATGAAGTGCTACCTTTTGAAGAATTGTTTACCGTTTCTCAACTTCCCTGGTATGCTGATATTTTCAATTACTTAGTTGCTCGTCGCCTACCTTCAGATCTTAGTAGAGGACAAAAATTGAAGATCATAAGTGATGCCAAGTATTATTTATGGGATGATCCGTACTTATGGAGGCAAGGATCCGACTTAGTCTTGAGAAGATGCATTCCCGACAATGAGACTCAATCCGTTTTGAGATTTTGCCATGGAGAAGAATGTGGAGGCCACTTTGGACACCAAAAAACCGCAAGAAAAATCATGGAGTGTGGCTTCTATTGGCCTAAACTTTTCAAGGATTCTTATGAGTATTGCAAAGCCTGTCCACAATGTCAAAGAGTTGGAGGAATATCGAAAAGGAATCAGATGATTCAATCACCTATATTCGTTGCTGAAGTCTTCGATGTATGGGGAATTGATTTAATGGGACCTTTTCCTCCATTAGACAAGAAGTATTACATCCTTCTAGCCGTGGATTATGTTTCTAAATGGGTTGAAGCCATTGCTACAGAGAAAGATGACGCTAGGATCGTGGTCAAATTTTTGAAGAATAATATTCTTCATCGATTTGGAATACCAAGATACCTCATCAGTGATCGTGGAACTCATTTTTGCAATAAAATTGTTCAAGCACCAGTTGAAAAATATGGAGTACACCATAGGGTATCTACTTCATATCATCCCCAAACTAGTGGACAAGCTGAGATATCTAACCGTCAAGTGAAGCTGATTTTGGAGAAACAATCAAGTTCAAAGAAAAGATTGGAGTATGCGACTAGGAGATGCTTTATGGGCCTATCGTACAGCTTATAAGACACCTCTAGGCATGTCCCCGTACAGAATTGTGTTTGGAAAACCATGTCATTTACCCGTGGAATTAGAACACAAAGCATGGTGGGCAGTTAAACAATCCAATCTTAACTTTGACAAGGCTGGAATTCAAAGGATGTTACAATTACAAGAACTTGAGGAAATTAGGAATGAAGCTTATGAGAATGCAAGAATTTACAAGGAAAAGACTAAAGCTCTACATGATCAAAGGATATTAAGAAGAACATTCCATGAAGGTCAGAAAGTTTTGTTATTTACAAGTTCGATCAAACATCATGGAAAATTAAGATCAAAATGGGGAGGACCCTATGAGATAGTACAAGTTTACCCTAATGGATCCGTAGAAATTATTAATCCCGTTAAAGGGAATCAATTTAAAGTTAATGGGCAAAGACTCAAGCCTTACTTCGAGCCATTGACAATAGCATTGATTGAAGAAATTAAATTGGAGGATCCCGTTTATCTTCCAATTTAAGGTCGAAGGAAGG
>AWWV01012995.1:0-14233 GCA_001974805.1 Corchorus capsularis
GAAAAAAAAAGTTTCTATAACCTCTACCTTCTTGACCAAATTAACAAGAATTAAATACAAGACTAAAACAAAATTTTCCATCTTATTGAAGAAAAAAAACGTGTTCTCTCTTTTTCTCATTTTTAAAACCCTCGATCCATTAACCAAACAAAAAATAAAGTAAAGAGTATTGATGACAATGACAGCATATATATACACATTTTTTTTTGGTTAAAGCATATATATACACATTAACAATTGGGTTATACTTACAAATATCAGAGTTAAAGAAATTGAATGGCATAGGGTTTTAACTAAGTTAACTCTACTACTAATTTCGATTTTTTTGTTGAATTCAAAATTTATAAATTAAGACTTAATTTAGCTAAAAATTATTGAGCTATAAATTTATAGTTAATCGAATTCGAATTTTAAATATACGAAACAAAATAGCATAGAAAATAAGCATCAAATGACTTATCAACAACTCACTTTCACCCACAATAACTCAATACCTTAACCCCACTCTACCGCTCACACTCACACACTCTATTACTCGACTTGATGACACCACCACACAACTTACCACTTGGCTTGCCTTTTTTAGGTCCATTCGGTGCAAAACCAAACATTTGCAATTATTAATTTACCAAAATATACCTGACTAATTAATGCCTAAATAACTTACCTAAACTTACCTAATGCCTAAGTAGCAAACATGTAGCTGGAATTTACCAAGCCAATGTCCGGTATATTGTAATTACTATATATATGAAGCTTGGAAAAATCTAGAGTAGTTGGTGAAATTTTAACAACTTAATATTGTTCTACTATAAATTTCTTCATTATCGGCCCTATAACACTATCAACTACATAATGGAATCGTCCTCCATGACAAAACCAATTATTGCATCCAAAACCACTGCGGAATGGCGGGAAAAAAAGTACAAAGACGAAATATCAAGTCTTGCTCAGAAAAATGGGTGGAGTCCCTCGCAGCCTCTTTGCTTATATAAAGACTTTTGGTTCTACCCTTTCTTCTTGCAAGGAGCCTTGTATGCTCGAGATCACTTCCAGGCTCAACCCAATGATGTTTTCATATGCAGTTCAATGAAAACCGGTTGCACTTGGATTAAGTCTTTGTGTTTCTCGATTGCAACCAAAAGTCAGTTTGATGAGTCCACCAGCCCTCTTCGAACCACGTTGCCCCATGATTGCATCCCGTTCCTAGAATTTGGTGAGTACTTTACCGCCCAAGGCCCAAAAACCCCACTCTTTGCCTCGCACCTTCCTTACACATGCTTGCCTGAATCTGTAATAGATTTGGGTTGTAAAATCGTCTACCTTTGTCGAGATCCCAAGGATACTTATGTTTCCATGTGGCACTTCTTCCGAAAGGTCGTAGCAACTACTACATCAGGGCAAGAAGACTCGTTTGTTTCGATCGAGGAAGGCTTCGAGTTGTTTTGCAAAGGGTTGTCCTCTTATGGACCTTATTGGGATCATGTGTTAGGATATTGGAAAGCAAGCTTGGAACGCCCAGACAAAATACTCTTCTTCAAGTATGAAGACCTAAAGAAGGAGACAGAAGCATGTGTAAGGAAATTGGCTGAGTTCTTGGAGTGTCCTTTCTCCATAGAGGAAGAAAGAGATGGGACAGTGCAAAAGATTATAAAGTTTTGTAGCTTTGAGAGTTTGAGCAATTTAGAGGTGAATAAGACCGGAAAGCAAGTGAAAGGAAGGGGAAGGTTTGTTGAAAATAATAAATATTTTAGGAAGGGTAAGGTTGGAGATTGGAGAAATTATTTGAGTGCTGAGATGGGTGAGTGTCTTGATAATATCATGGTGGAAAAGCTGAGCGGCTCTGGATTGACTTTCAAGAATTAAAAAGGTTTGCACCCGTAATGGGTTGAAGATTTTATGAAGGGATCTTTATTAATCAGACATCTAAATAAAAAATTATATGATTTTAAATAGACCGTCAATCGAAATTACAAAATTTCGAAGGTCTTTTTCTTTAATAAAAATAGCTTTTAGTCCTTCATGAAAGCTGTAGATCATGAAATTACCTTTTAACAGACATATAAATTACCTTAATTGAACAAATAGAATTAAGAAAAAAATAAATTAAAGCTGAAGCATTAAATCGAGTAAGATAGAATTAGTAAAGGACTAAGTAATATAAAGTAGAGAAATATGAGGGTCATTTGATAAATAATCCAGATAAGAAAATGTTTGTTGATGAAGATCTTGAAACATAAAAATTCCCGTTTGAACCCTTAATGAAACTCGTAGATCAAATTTAGCTTTTGGCTACTTCATGAAAGTCGTAGATCATGCAATAACCTTTTAATCGACACTTGAACAACTTTAATCGGACATGTGGATCGAAAATTATATGATATTAAATAGACCGACAATCGAAACCACCAAATTTCGGAAGTTTTGTTTTGAATTGAAACATGAAAATTGGTTTTTGAGTCATTCATGAAAGTTGTAGATTATGAAATTACCTTTTAATAGGCACTTGAATCACCTTAATCAGACAAATAGAACAAAAAAAGTTGAAGTATTAAATCGATTAAGATAGAATTTGTAAATGACTAAATAACATAAAGTAGAAAAGTATGAGGGTCATCTAGTAAATAATTCAACTAAAAAAGTGGTTGTTAGTGGAGATTGAGACCCACCAAGAGTAATTTTTTGTCAAATTCCAAAAATTCCCTTTGTTGTCAACTCAAATAACAAAAGAATCAATGTTGAAAGACAAAAGAAGTGGCCAAACAGTGCCCAAATGGATGAGTTCAAACCTTTAGACTGGTTTTTTTGGTCATTTCACTTCTTTCTCTTATTGTTTTGTATAATAATATTTGCTCTATAAACGAATTAGGCGGAGCAGATATGGATAATACCGCGGTGGCAGAATGGATTTGAATATTGTTTTAAAAAAATAAACGGATAAGGGGTAGATTTGGATATCACCATTTTTTTAAAAGAAGGCAAAATACATGATTTATTAATAGATAATTATTTTAGCTACGCATAAACATGATATTGAAATGGGCTACACAATAGGAGGTAGTCTTCTCCTTTCGCATAATCACACCCCGCCCATCCTAGAATTTGAACCTAGGAGCTCCCACAAGAACTTTCAAGCTTTAACCACTAGGAAGTACTTTCGGGGACATTAAAAGATAATAACCAAAGTACAAGCTGACCTTGGAGGAACAAGACCAACAACGACCAAAATACCTTCAAAGCCAAAATCCAGATCAAAAACCAAGGACACAATGCAAACACATATACAAGGGACTTAGGCTCTGTTTGATAGAGCTGTGAGATTGGTATGGGGAGATTGATTACTGTACATGTGAGATTAGAATTGTAGCTTTAAAAACTTAAGCGGCAGTGAGAAATATGTGTTTGGTGAAAATAATGGTGGTGGTAAGATAAGAATGTAAAATGACCATTAAGGATATTAGTATAAACAAAAAATATATATTATAATTAGTTACTACATTTTAAATTTTATTATTTATATTTATTTACTTCTTTAATTTATAATTTATTTTTATTCAAATATTTATAAATTTTAATGTTTTTTTTACATCAAAAATTTTAATGTTTAAATATCATGAAAATTAAGTAACTTAGTAAAATAGTAATTATTTTAGAAATAAAGGAAATATACATTATAAACTAATCTATACTATATTAAAAAGTACGTTCACCTGTAAAACTTTTGAATCGCCTATTATATCCTTATTTGTCAAATATATTTCTAAATTGCCATTGTTTAGGTTTTTATAGTTTTACTCAACTAAAAACTCTATTTTTATTTAATTAAATATAATATCTTTATAACTATTTTATTTTACTATTTTACTCAATTAAAAACTCTATTTTTATATAATTAAATATAATATCCCTATAACTATTATATTTTACCATTTTACTATTTTACTCAACTAAAAACTCTATTTTTATATAATTAAATCTAATATCCTTATTACTATTATATTTTACCATTTTACTATTTTAATTAAAAAACTTGATATATTAGTTTTTTAAATATATTTCTTGAATGACATTGTTTAAACTTTTACAATTTATTTTAGAAATAAACTTTTGCAACTGAAAACACTATTTTTATTTAATTAAATTCAATATTTTTATAATTATTTTATTTTTACCATTTTAATTAAAATATAAACTAACGATAGTATTATTATCATGTTTAAAAGTTTAAATAAGTAGTCTAATCATTAATTATTCATTTTTAAAAAAAATAATTAAGTCAAAAATTTATTTAAAATTTAATTATAGTGTTTGCTCTGTTTCTATTTTTGGAGCATGTTGGTATAACAAGAATTTAAAGTTTTTAAAAATAAGAAGAAGAATAACATACAATTATTTCCTTTGACTTATAAAGTTAGAGATGTCAATCAGACGGGTTGGGCGGGTTTCGAATTATCGTCACTTGGATCAAGGTTAAATGAGTTAGGTAATTTTCTCGGGTCACTCGGGTTATCATTTATTTTTCTGGTCAAATCGGGTTCGATCGGATTCGACGAGTTATTGGGTTCGTGTCAAGTTTTTACAGCTCTACTTATAATTAATGGGTCATGTGCAACGCACGTGAGAGTGAATACTAGTTTGAGAAAAAATATATTACATAAATAAATTAGTCTACAAAGATGGTAGCATTAATACAAGGAAGAAAGAAAAAAGAAAAAGAGAAAAAAGAAAAAAGAAAAAGAGGAAGAAGAGGTGAAACAAAGTAGAGGACAATTTTGTTGGGTTTTTATATAAAGTATAAGGGTAAAAATGGATTAATGATGTTGTCCTCAACCCAACGCCTCCAAAGCTCCAAAAACCAACAATTGAAAATTATACTTTTCCGGCGGTGAGAACTACTCCACGTAAGCAACTGTACCATTGGAATAGAAAAACACCAAAAGCTACTTTTGGGGCTTTTAGTGCGTTTAGGCCTCCTAAACGCACTAAAGGCCCTCTCAAACATAGTCATAGTACATGCAGAAGAAGGTGTTTAGCCGCTCAACTCCATGGATATCACCGATTTAAACGGATACGGATTTTGGTATTGAGATTTTAGCATATAGTCGCCTCGTTGACATCCCTACGTCAAGTGGAAGTCATAGATACGCTTAATTACTGCTCTCCACATTCTAAATTATCTGTCACATTTAATTATACTAGTGCTCATACGTGCGTTGCACGTGACCTAATCTGTTTTAAATTATATGAAGATTAAAATTTTAAGCATATTACTAATTTTGTCCTAAAGAAGCCTATTATTAGAGCTGGAAAAATTTCACCCGATTGCGAGTATTCGACTCGACTGCCTGAAATCGAATCTAATCCAACCCGATTCGACCAAAAAATCTGCTCAATTCGAAACCGAAATGACCTGACCGCAAATCCTTAATGACCCGAACTCGATCCGAAATTACCCAAATCGGGATTAATTATATTTAAATTATCCGAATCCGAAAAGATCTAAACCTGAAAATCAGAGACTCAAACCCAAAATTATCGCCGAACCCGTATAACCCAAAATTTCCTTAACCCGAACCCAAATCCAACTTGACCTGCCCATTTGTATATACATTGGGTTTTACTATCAAAGTAACAAAAGAAATTATTCTACACAAATAAAATTATTAACAAAGTAAAGCAACAAATTTAAACCCACAAAAAGAGTTACATTTATTAAGAAAAAAATAATTATAAGTCAAATAAAATAATTACACGTTAGGGAAATAATAAATTTTAATCATAATACATTAAACTATCAAATAGAAAATGTCAATCATAATTACTTTTTAAATTAAAATGGTAAAAATAAAAAAAATTATAGAATATTGAATTTAATTAAATGAAAATAGAGTTTTTAGTAGAATAAAATTGTATATTAAAAATTTTTAATATATCCAAAATTTTTAGTAAAAATAAAGTAATTATAAAGATATTAGATTTAGTTGAATAAAAATAGAGTTTCCAGTAGAATAAAACTATAGTAGTTAAGCAATGGCATTTAAGACAATATGTTTGAAAAATAAGGATATAATGATCGATTCAAAAGTTTTACAAAACTTGTACTTTTATATATAGTATAGATATAGATTACCAATATTAAAAAAAATTAGTTGATTCTTAAAAATTATATTACAATGCATCCAAAATTACTTTAACACTAATCAACATATATGTCTTTCCACATTTAATAAGAATAAAAAGTTCTCAAATCGGTTTTGATTTCCGATAAATGAGACAGTAAATTTGGGATAACAAAAAGTCAATATATATATATATAAACAATCAATAATAATTGAAGTGCAAATTACCTCAAGGGCAACAAAGACTCTCACCACATTCATTTGGGACACTATTTGCATGGTTTTTTGGTCTTTTTACGTATGGTTTTTTTGTTATTTTGTAGAACTCTTAGGGGTAATCCGGACATTCCAATCCTTTTTTGCCCTTCACGATTAGTTTTCATGTAATTTGGTGTGGTTGGCAAGGGTTAATATGGTATTTAAATTTTTTCTTTTTATCTCACCTAGGGTTTAATGTATTTTTGAGGGTTTCTTTTATCTCACTTAGGGTTTAGATTTCATGTCATTGTTGGCAATTTTTTGTCTCACCTAGGGTTTGTCATGTCATGGTTAGGGTTTAAGTTTCATGTCATGTCTTTTTTTTGTCTCCTTAAACAATTATTTTATTTTAGTTAGTGTTTAGAGAGATAAGTATTGTTTTTTATTTAAGTTATTGTTGATTTAAATTATAGCTAATTTGGTGTAGGAATTTTGATCTTGAGTGTTTAATATTCCTATTAATTTTAAATTAGTTTGTGTGCTAATCATGATTAGTTTGAGTTATGGTTATTTATATGGGTGAGTTTGGGTTATACACGATTAAATTATTGCTTAGTTAAATTATAGGATTGAAGTGAGTGATAATTGATGTGTAAATAGGATACACCAATTAATCATTGAATGGAAGTCTCGAGGACTTAATTTTTCTTATAATATTGCATTAGTCGTAGCAGTATCTTATTTAATAGACTATTCTGAAAAGTTAGCCCGTTGGTGGAAAATGATGCATTCATCGCAAAATCCTAATAGTATGCAATAACCAGTCCACACATTTGACTGCTTAAGTCAAACCTAAAAATGGTAATTAACCATTTATGTAAGCATTGAAAAATAAGACATATTTTGACTTACTAACAATGAAACAAATATTAATTGTAGATAGAAAACAAATTAACAATATCATTGCTTGACAAATTATCACCTATTAAAAAGTCACCGTATAATAATAAGGAATGTTTTTCGAGTTGATCATCAATATACTAAGCATACATGGTTTAAAATAAATATTTAGACTCTGATATCATACATGATAAACAAAAAAAAATGTCGCGAGCCCTTAGATATTTATAACAAACTTTTTATTGATCCATTGATATGTTAAAGTATTTTTTATGAGATGTTACGCAATAAAGAGACAATTTTTGAACTTTTTGTGTATACTGAAGCAATACAAATAATATTTAATTTGACAAATTAAATATTGCATTAGTCGTAACGGTATCCTGATTCAATAGACTATTCTGAACAGTTAGACCTTTGGTGGAAAAGGTTGCATTCACCGCAAAACCCTTGTAGTCTGCAATAACCAGCCCACGCGTTAGGCTGTTTAGGCCACGCCTAGAAATTTAACTATTTATGTACACGTTAATGTAGAAGTCATTTTTTTGAGTTCTTAGCAATGAAATAAATATTAATTCTAGAAAGAAAACAAATTAACAATATCATTACTTAACAAATTATCAGCTATTAAAAAGACACCGTATAATAAGGAATGTTTACCAAGTCGATTATCAATATACTAAGCATACATTGCATAAAATAAATATTTGGACTCTGATATCATATAAGATAAACAAAAAAATAAATGTCGGGGGCCCTTAGATATTTATAACAAACTTTTTATTGATCCATTGATATGTTAAAGTATTTTTTATGAGATGTTTTACGCGTTAATTAGACAATTTTTGAACTCTTTGTGTATAGCTGAAGCAACACAAATAATATCTAATTGGACAAGTTAAATATTGCATTAGTCATAGCGGTATCCTGATTCAATAGACTATTCTGAACATTTAAACCGTTGGTGGAAAAGGTTGCATTCACCGCAGAACCCTTGTAGTATGCAATAACCAGCCCACACGTTAGGCTGTTCAAGTCAAGCCTAAAAATGATAATTAACCATTTATGTACACGTTAAAGTAAAGTCATTTTTTGACTTCCTAGCAATGAAACAAATATTAATTCTAGATAGAAAACAAATTGACAATATCATTACTTGACAAATTATCAGCTATTGAAAAGACACCGTATAATTATAAGGAATGTTTAACGAGTTGATCATCAATATACTAAGCATATATGGCTTAAAATAAATGTTTAGACACTGATATCATATAAGATAAACAAAAAAATAAATGTCGCGGGCCTTTAAATATTTATAACAAACTTTTTATTGATCCATTGACATGTTAAAGATTTTTTTTATAAGGACTTTTACGCGATAATGAGAGAATTTTTGAATTTTTTGTGTATAGCTGAAGTATTACAAATAATATTTAATTGGAAAACTTAAATATTGCATTAGTCGTAGCGGTATCCTGATTCATTAGACTATTCTAAACTGTTAGACCATTGGTGGAAAAGGTTGCATTCACCACAGAATCCTTGTAGTCTGCAATAACCAGCCCACGAGTTAGGCTGTTCAAGCCACGCCTAGAAATTTAACTATTTATGTACATGTTAAAGTGGAAGTCATTTTTTGACTTCTTAACAATGAAACAAATATTAATTCTAGATAGAAAACAAATTAACAAAATCACTACTTTACAAATTATCAGCTATTAAAAAGACACTGTATAATTATAAGGAATGTTTACCGAGTTGATCATCAATATACTAAGCATACATGGCTTAAAATATATACTCGGACTCTGATATAATATAAGATAAACAACAAAATAAATGTTGCGGGCCCTTAGATATTTATAACAAACTTTTTATTGATCCATCGACATGTTAAAAATTTTTTTATGAGGTGTTTTACGCGATAATGAGACAATTTTTGAATTTTTTGTGTATAGCTGAAGTTATTCAAATAATATTCAATTGGAAAAGTTAAAAATTACATTAGTTGTAGCGGTATCCTGATTCATTAGACTATTCTGAACAGTTAGACCATTGGTGGAAAGGATTGCATTCTCCACAGAATCCTTGTAGTCTGCAATAACTAGCCCACACGTTAGGCTGCTCAGGTCAAGCCCAGAAATGGCCATTAGCCATTTATGTACATGTTAATGTACAAGTCATGTTTTGACTTCCTAACAATGAATCAAATATTAACTATAGATAGAAAACAAATTAACAATATCACTACTTGAGAAATTATCACCTATTAAAAGTCACCGTATAATTATTAGGAATGTTTTTCGAGTCGATCATCAATATACAAAGCATACATGGTTTAAAATAAATATTTGGACTCTGATATCATATAAGATAAACAAAAAAATAATTGCCACAGGCCCTTAGATATTTATAACAAACATTTTATTGATCTATTGATATGATATAAAGTATTTTTTATGAGGATTTATACGCGATAATAAGATAATTTTTGAACTTTTAGGGTATAGCTGAAGCAATACAAACAATATTCAATTGGACAAATTTAGTATTGCATTATTCGTAACGGTATCCTGATTTATTAGATTATTCTGAACAGTTAGACCATTGGTGGAAAAGGTTGCATTAACCCAGAATCCTTGTAGTCTGCAATAACCAGCCCACACGTTACACGTCAAAGTACAAGTCATTTTTTGACTTTTTAGCAATAAAACAAATTTTAATTCTAGATAGAAAACAAATTAACAATACTTAACATATTATCAGCTATTAAAACGACATAGTATAATTATAAGGAATGTTTACCGAGTTTTTCATCAATATACTAAGCATACATGGCTTAAAATAAATATTTGGATTCTGATATTATACAAGATAAACAAAAAAATAAATGTCGCGGGTCCTTAGATATTTATAACAAACTTTTTATTGATCCATTGATATGTTAAAGTATTTTTTATGAGATGTTTTACGTGATAATAAGAGAATTTTTGAACTTTTAGGGTATAGCTGAAGCAATACAAATAATATTCAATTGGATTGGATAAGTTAAATATTGCATTAGTTGTAGCGGTATCCTGATTTATTAGATTATTCTGAACAGTTAGACCATTGGTGGAAAAGGTTGCATTCACCGCAGAATCCTTGTAGTCTGCAATAATCAGCCCACAAGTTAGGTTGTTCAGGCCAAGCCTAGAAATGGTAATTAACCATTTATGTAGACGTTAAAGTACAAGTCATTTTTTGACTTCCTAGCAATAAAACAAATATTAATTCTAGATAGAAAACAAATTAATAGTATCAGTACTTGACAAATTATCACCTATTAAAAAGTCACCGTATAATTATAAGGAATGTTTACCGAGTTGATCATCAATATACTAAGCATACATGGCTTGAAATAAATATTTGTACTCTGATATCATGTAAGATAAACGAAAAAATAAATGCCGCGGACCCTTAGATATTTATAACAAACTTTTTATTGATATATTGATATGTTAAAGTATTTTTTTTATGAGGTGTTTTACGGATAATGAGACAATTTTTGAACTTTTGGTGTATAACTGAAGCAATACAAATAATATTCAATTGGAATTGGACAAGTTAAATATTGCATTACTTGTAGTGGTATCCTGATTCATAGACTATTCTGAACACTTAGCCCGTTGGTGGAAATGGATGCATTCACCGCAAAATCCTTGTTGTATGCAATAACCAGCCCACACATTTGGCTGCTTAAGTCAAGCCCAGAAATGGTAATTAACCATTTATGTAAACGTTAAAAAACAAGTCATTTTTTGACTTCCTAACAATGAAAAAAAATATTAATTGTAGATAGAAAACAAATTAATAATATCACTACTTGACAAATTATCACCTATTAAAAAGTCACCGTATTATTAGGAATGTTTACCGAGTTGATTATCAATATACTAAGCATAAATGGCTTAAAATAAATATTTGAACTCTGATAACATATAAGATAAAGAAAAAAATAAAGGTCGTGGTCCCTTAGATATTTATAACAAACTTTTTATTGATTTATTGATATGTTAAAAAAAATTTTATGAGGTGTTTTACGCGATAATGAGGCAATTTTTGAACTTGGTGTATAGCTGAAGTAATACAAATAATATGCAATTGGACAAGTTAAATATTGCATTTGTCCAACAATTCCTGAAAGGAAATGGGGCTCTCACGTGCTCGAATACCAGCTGAAATTTCCTTGTATTCTGGCCCAATACCATTCAACACATGAATGACCAGATCATCTTCTTGGACATGTGAATTGATGAGAGCAAGCTCGTCAGTAGTGTGTTGAAGACACTGAAAATAGTATTGAACAAACTTATTGCCTCTAGGTTGAAGGAGTTTTTCCCTTAGCTGCATCATTCTCGATCGGGACTTGTTGGCATACATCGATTGGATTTTCAACTATGCATCCTTGGTGGAGGTGCACGAAGCAAAAAATAGCACAACTGATTCAATGGCCGAGGAGGTAATGCCATGAAGCAGCAACTGGTTCTGCTAGATCCAGTGCTCATAGGCTGCATTTGACACTTTAACAGAAGGATCATTAGTAGAAAAAAAATCTGAGAAGAAGGACATGGTTTTCTACCGTCTATATAGCCGATGAGTCTGTCCGGTGAGAAGCGAAGTGAATGGAGCCCTCCAAGATGGAAAATTCTGCGGAGTGAGCTTGGTAGGGAGTTGAGCGGCAGCATTGATAGTAATGAGAGGTGGAAGACCATAAGTTAATGATTACTAGTTATTCATAACAACTTAATGATCAATCTTAACCCAATTTAATTCTTCAATTACTAGTTATTCATCGAATATATTAAACCTTGCTACTCACAATTAGATTCAATTACTAGTTATTCACCAAATCTAATCTAGCAAAGATTCATTTGATTAACTCCTTAGGCGTGCACTCCTAATTAATTGATCAAGAAAACCTAGACAATCAAATCAGGATTAGTCATGAAAACTTGTTTATCAAAAGGATCAATTCATCAAATCAAATTCGCCAATCATACATACATCAACAATGTCGATATAAGCATAATTAATTATCATCAATTCATCAATCAATTGATATAGAATTAAAGCACAAGATCTCATCATAGGTGTAAAATAATTAATTCATAACTCAAGGGTTCAAAGGGGATAAGTATTAAAGAGAACTACTCACTCATGATTGAAGCAATCATGAGAGACATACTTACAAACCTAAGAAAATCAACAAGGGTACAACACCCTAAGGATGTCGACACAAGGGGAGAGAATTCTCCTAATCGACTTCTTCAATTCTTGTGTTCTGCAATTATGACAAATCCTAAGATAATCCTCTGTATTTATAGGCAAACCTATGACACATCCTACCCTTATGACAATCAATAACAACCCTTAGATGAGGCGGCATAAAGGGCAAGATAGACATCTAATTTCTAGTCCGAATACAACTATGAATTACATCAACTTTGTCTCCAAGTAATGAGCTTTGATTGGTTGAAGTAGATCTTCATTAATTAGCATCTTCAATAGCCAATTAGAGTGTTCCACATCATCAATTTACAGCTGCAATTACCGTCCATGCATAGTCCAAGTCGGCAAGCAATTCCAAAGTCAAGTAGGATAATCGACCAAATCTGTCCAGAAACTTCAGGGGCAAAATCGACATTCTTCCCATCAAAATTAGCTCTAGAGGTCAAAATCAAAGTTGTAGAGCTTGAAATCAATTTTCCAATGGTATATCATATGCATTTTTCTGAGTTCTGAATCAAAATATATGATTTTTCTTCCGAAACTACACTTGTGAATCCTTCTTTGACTAGGATTTGGAATTTCTCCAATCATCAATTATTTACTACATCATAATTGCTTATTAGGCTTGAAACTCTTAATTGAACATTAAGATATGCGAATTGGGCCTAGAGAAATCAAATTTGGATCTTCAATGATTCAAACTTCCTTTAGACTTAATAAGCTCCAATGGGTTCTCGGGCTAAAAATGGCCAAAATTAGTAATTTCTCCAAATTGATCCAAAATTGCTCCAAATCTTCATAATCTTAAATAATGGCTCTAAGTGGTCCTGAAAACAAAAATATGAGAAATATGAGGGTAAATAGATACTTATGATTACCAAAACAAGGCAAAATCATATAAAAAATAAGTATGAAATTAGGTATTATCAATTACCTTATGAAGGATCTGAAATTTGTGGCAAGCACTAGCGAGAGGCCAGAGTAGAGATGGGATCTACGAGCTCCAGTCTTCCAAGCCTGTCATCATAGACAATGTTCTAGCACTTGTTGGAACCAAAGCACCTTCAAACACATGAAGGCTAGGACATCCCTCTTCAAAAGTCCAGAGTCTTTTAGTTCAATCTTTTTCCCTCCCTTGTTCTGATAAGTTGTCAAATAACTTGTGTAATTCTTGCTGCTGTAATAAAATGCACAAGCCTCCCTTTGATATTTCCTCCATTAAATCTTCTCGACCTTTGCAAGTTCTCTGTACTTATGTCTGGGGTCCCAGTCGAATTACTTTAGTTAATGGTTACAGATATTATGTTGCTTTTGTTGATCATTTTACTAAATACACATGGCTATTTCAGGGGCGGATCTTGACATCTAGCTTTAGGGGGGCCAAATAAAAGTATTGAACTCTAATTTTTTTTCATAAATATTGTATAATGTACTATTATAATAAAGATATATATAATATATTAAAAATGTACAAACCAAAAGCAAAGAGTGCATAGAAATATATATTATGTCACCTTACAAATTAAAGCATGAATTAAAATTACATAACCATATACCTAGTGGGTGAAATGAATTGATGAGCTACATGTGTCATTTAAAATATCTTAATTTTTAACATAAAATTTTATATAGGATTTGGGATTAATACAGTTTGGGGGGGCCAATTAACATAATCTTTGGCAAGGTTATACAAATATATCTACATTAATATGAGGTTTTCTAAAATTTTGGGGGGGGGGGGG
>AWWV01012996.1:0-12964 GCA_001974805.1 Corchorus capsularis
GGGGGGGGGCATGGCCCCCCCAAGGTTCTTCATAGGTCCGCCCCTGGGCTATTTCCCTTGAAGAAAAAGTCTGAATTTTTTTCCATTTTTACCAAATTTCGAACCCTGGTTGAGAAGTATTTTAATGAGTCTATTTTGTCTGTGTACTCAGATTGCGAGGGAGAATTTGAGAAGTTGACACCCTTCTTTGAGAAATCTAGAATCCAACACTTGCAAACACCTCCTTATACTCCACAACACAATGCAGTTGTGGAAAGAAGGCATCGAAGTATAGTTGAAACTGGCTTTACACTGCTGCTTCAAGCTTCCTTGCCACTTTCATATTGGTCTTATGCTTTTTCAACAACAGATTATCTGCTTAACAGACTGCCGACCTAGTGCTTCAAAATAAATCACCCTTTCAAATGCTTCCTTCATATACCAAGAACACTGAAATTACAAACGGAAAGACAAACTTGGAAGCAAGTGAGATTAAAGGGAAATGAAAGCAATTTGACACTAACACAAAGTTAACTCTACTATTAATGAACTACCATTAATCTAAGAACTAAGATAGACAACTTCGGTCTAATGGTTTGCCAACCCCCCCCCCCCGTCCTTCATCTTCATTTCTGCTACTTATACAATTGCATTGCATAAATTTCCCATATTCAAGTTCAAATTTCCCTCCTAAGTTTAGGTTATAAGCTTTACAATCGAATCGAAACTTCCTTTTATATAATGGCGATACATTTTTCTAAGTAACTTGCGCTAACTTCCTTCATTTTGACATGTGATTACCATTGATTTTGGCAAGTAACTTCCATAAACTTCTTTTAAAACATGTGCTTAACTATATTTGAGATGATTTTATGTAAAAAATAATAATTATAATAATAACCAGGTACACGCGCATGCATATGCAATCTGAAAAATTAATCAATTCAGAACTTGATTATTTACACACACGCATCTGTCTGCATTCAAGTAATAAATGTTTAATAATTAAAAATTGACATTTCAGTAAAATATGCAAATACATGCAACATTTGAAGAAAGTAATGTAAATATATATATATATATATATATATATATATATATATATAAATGGGGGTAACATTGTTTGATGGATAAGAGTACTACAGATATATAGACTGACATTGGACATCTCCCATCCCATTTCTTCCATATGGTTGCCAAAATAGCCCTATACAAAAATTTCTTGTCAAATAATTTTTTATTCTGTAAAATTTCAACAGTTAGATTTGTAAGTTACCTGGAACATATACGAATAAAACTGTCGACACTTTAGTTTGTTCCCAAACTCATCATGGCTATTTATGTCCCATCCATATGTTCCGCATGGGAATAATAAGGGATATTGCAAAGGGTCATAATAGCCTACAGTGTCATTGACATTTTGATAAACAGATTGTATTTGTCCAAAATGTTCTTTACCTTCTCCACCAAATTGCGATCAAGTGTCTCATTTTCTAGCATTCGATATTCTGTCTCATGCTTAGTATCATATACATACATTCACACAAATCAGGTTCTGTAATTGGTATTTGGCAAAAGACCACCAATTTTATGATATATATTTTCTTGTGCACGAAACACATAAACTCCACGATTGCCACCAGGTAGCGATTGATCTAAATGCACTCTCATAAAGGTAAAAGCAAAGTTTTGATTGTATGACCGAATGTGTTGTCTGAAATGTCTTCCTTCCACTGTTTGACCCGAAAACAGATCTAGCATTTCGATAGGTGTGGTTGTTGGGTGCAAGTTTTTTTTTTCCATTCATACAACACGATTCTAAGGTTTCATGATAGAAAAATTTTGCAGAACAATAAGAAAATAATTTTGGAGGAGGTAGTACTGATCTTGGAATGCCGACTAATTCATAGTAATCTATAGCACAATTTGCGTGCCACCTTTGCACTAAATTTGGGACTGTAGCATTGATATTCAATTGTCTTGATCTTTTAATTTGCGGTATATTGTCGTGCAGCCCTTTAGTGTTCACAAAAGATAATTTCTTGCAATTAATGATAAAAAAAGTTGTAAAAAATATAAATGAATGTTAAGTTTAAACTTTAAACCTATTATATCATTGTACTTAAATTAATTTTAAAACAACTAAACTAGGAATGGCACATATATACTATATATTATTTTTAACTACCACGGAAATTACTAAAAGGCCAAATTGAGGATTAATTTGGTGCCACCTTTTGGCTATTTTTGGTCTTTTCTCACTTTTCGGATGACTAAAAAGCCCCTCTATGAGTTTGCCCAATTCCTTTTCCTTCTACCCTTTTTCGTAATTACACATTTCCCTTCCTTAATTGTTTTTAATTAATGTTAGGCTTTTAATTAATTACTTTTAATTAATGTTTCTCTCGCTGTTTTCTTTTTTCCTCTCACCAACTCAGTTGCTGCTTCCTTTCAATTCCTCTGTGCTAATCAATCTTCAGGTTTGCCAAAAATCAAACATTTCCATCACTCCCCTCTGTTTTCACCTTAATATTTCTTTCCTATTTCTTCTTCGTCTCCATCCCTTCAACATGGACCGTTCAATATTTTTCCCCTTCTGAATTAAAACCACCCTTTGTTCAATGTGCGTATTATTATCCAATTAACAGCATATTTTATTACCTCTTTGCACTTCCTATTACTTACAAATAAAAACATGTTCTTGACCTTCTTAATTTTGCATGTCTAAAAAGTTAGCTTACAAAGATTTATGCCAAAGACATAATTAAAACTAATCCATTTAAATAATTGCATTTTTACTGCAACCTTATATAATTCAATCAATAAATCAATCAAGCACCACTCTAGAACAAAAAATGTTCTTGGCCCTTATATAATTGATTATATTAATATCCTTATTCAATCAGTTAATCAAGCACCACTCTAAAATAAAGATAAATTAGTTTGTAGACATGGAAAAAATGATACAAAAGGGGAAATCTTTTACTTGCAGTCATGGTTGATTGATTTTGTAACGGGATCTGTTGTCCTTGAGTTGCATTTGCTGTTGAAGTTGACACTACATGAGGATCAACCCCATTGTCAGTTGATATTTGATCTCGAGAATGGGTTAAGCGTCTATCAATGACTCGTATCATCGCTGAACCTTTCATTTAATGCACATTAAAATTAAACAAAACATTAGCACATTTAACATGGAAAAGATTGCTTTTAAAAGGTAAAATATTCTACCTTCAATCATTATTGATTGATTCTGTAACGGTATTTGTTGTCCTTGAGTTGCGTTAGCTGTTGAAGTTGAAGCTCCATGGGGAAAAGTAACATAGTCTGTAAATATTTGAACTCGAGAACGGGCTAAGCGTCTCATATCAATAACTCGTATCGGCCCTGATTTTCTTTGAGCACCATCTCCTATTCTAGTAAGCCTCTCTTGTAATGGTTGTGCGATATTATGGACTGAATTCCTATTTTTTCCTTGCATGATATGCATCTCGCCTTCTTGCAAGATAGACTTCTCGTTGTGAAGGCGTCATTGATTCTCTTCTTCTTTGTTCTCATATTCGATTCCAATCTCTTTCATATTTGATTCCATCGGCCATTATCAATGCTGAATTAGTTAAAAAAATATTCGTAAACTGAGTATGAATTTGATGAAGAGAAAGAAGAATATGATTTTTTCACCAATTGGGTTTTAGTAAGTTATTTTAAATATAAATTATGCTCAACCAGCATACTCATATTAATAACTTGTATCGTCATTGACTCTACTAACTATGGGGAGTTTTTATTGAGAGAGTATTCAGCCAAAATTGGTACACTGAGTTCAAGTATTATTCATGTCTTGAACTGGCCAGGCTAAAAGATTAATTAATGATCGAACATTGCAGATTGGGTATATTAATGGTCTAATTGGTTGCATCATTCGGCTTATCTACAGTCGCACATGCAGAAATGAGCAACGAAACATGAACTTCTTGTCAACCAAAACCCTTTTTTCTTTTCCAAATTGAACATTAAAAAGTAGTAAACCATAACAAACAATTAAAGAGAGAGTTGGCAAAGAAATTAATACCTTAAATAGCTTAAATTTATCAAACGAAATTCAGAAACATTTATTTCATGTAGATAATTACGTTAAGTGATTAGTGGTAGTGGATAATGTAGTTAGTGGATGAAGAAGTTTTATGGATAACCAACTTTATAGATGGTAGCTTTTTATTTTAATGTAATAATTTTTTTTATTTGTGAATCACCGAGTTTGTCTCCGAGTCAACTCGTGAGACAAACTCAAAACTTAACTTTATAATTAGTATAGATTTTTTTTTTTTAAATTTGTGAGTTACCGAAAACTGAGGACTTCACTTTATAATTAGTATTACTCAGACTCTTATTTGTTGAGCCCACTATAGCCCATTTTCTGGCCCAATACCAACCGATCCTTTTTCGTACAAATAGGCCATCAGATCCACCGTTTTCTAGGTAAACTCAATTTTTTTTGGTTAAAAGGTAAACTCAAATTTTGAAATAACAATAAACAATAAACAATAAAATTAATTAAAGATGATTTGTTCTTTAATCACCTTTAAAATTTAATTTCGACAAAAACGTTTGAAAACCCTCTTATTGGTAATAAAATGAGAGAAAAGACATTATTCACCAATTTTTGGGTAAGAGCTATTTACAAGTATTTGAAAAAAAAAACAATGTTTCTATAACATCTACCTTCTACACTTCGGTATTCAGTGGCACTAGTGAGAGGAGTACCATCATGGAGATTAAGGGAAGAGGAAGAGCACATAGCAGTGGAGACAGGCTTGCAATCAAGCATTTTTGTTCTCTTCAATAAGTTAAGCACATATTTTTGCAGCAAGAGAAATAGGCCAGCACCTGTGGGAATCGTCTCAACACTAAGAAAGAAGTTTAGTGGCACCATTTCTTTGAGAGAGAACTGACTTGACAATTTTTCAACAAAATCAGCAATAGCAGAGGAAGGGCTTCTTGAGACAATAATGTCATCCATATACACTAGGAAGTAGAGAGTAAGTCTGTCATGGTGATAAATAAATAGAGAGGAATCGGCTTAAGTTGGGAGAAGCCATAAGCAAGAATAAAGGTTTTTAGCGTGTTGTGCTAGGCACGCAGAGCTTGCTTCAAACCATATATTGCCTTATCCAACTTGCAAACATAATCAGGATATGTATCAATAAAGCCCGGAGGTTACTTCATATACACATCTTTATATAGCTGCCCATGGAGGAAGGCATTATTAACATCAAGCTGAAAAAGAGGCCATTTATTTTGCAAGGCAATAGTAAGAACCAGCCTAATGGTTGTAGGCTTGACAAAATGGCTGAATGTCTCATGATAATCCAAGCCAGGCCTTTGATTGAATCCTTTCGCGACCAATCTGGCCTTGTATCGAGAGATAGTGCCATCGGGATTTCGTTTAATCCGAAAAAACCCACTTACATCCAACCAGATTCTAAGCTTCATAAGAAGGAACCAAGTGCCATGTTCCATTTTTATTAAGGGCATTAAACTCTTCAGATATGGCCTGCCACTAGTGAGGATATCCTTCAAGGCTTGTGACACACAGGTTGGTTCAGGCAATATGCATGGGTGTTGGATGTTTGGTTGTGTGATGGATATGTTTGGGTTTGAAGACATTATTGCGGGAACGAGTGAATTGGTGGAAGTCAATTTCAAGTGTAGTTGGGAAGATGTATTTAATGCAATTGGGGAGGGTTGAGTAGTGGGAGCAGAAGCATTGGTAGCCATGATAAAAGAGAAAGCAGGATCAAAGAGCCGATTAAGGCAAGAGGAAGTCTGATACCATATAAGAATATGAAAGTCTTGGTGAATGAGGGAAATGAGATTTACATTAATTGTATTGCTGTGTACATGGAGTATATTTATACAAGTTGATGTGTGCTGTAAAGTAGCTAACAACAAGGATACATCGATCTTAATCTAATCTATTGGATTACAATATTTAAATTTGAAACTCAAACTGACTTTGAATGAGTCAACCTAGGATTAGGATCCTTATCCTTAACAGGCACTATACTGCCACACCACAGACAGTTAACCGTTGGACATGCGTCAATTGAGCATTGCTGGAAACAAATCTCACTAGCTTAGCCAATCCTGTAGTGCCACATCGAATGCTTATCTCTTTCATATTTAAGGTAGACTCATGCCACCAGGTAATCCTAAGCCTCTCATTTTACTCTTTTCTTCTCCATTTTCTCTTACTCTCGCCTCCACCTCCAAACACTGACTTTAGCATCGGAGAGTCTATGTCGGACCAACGTCCAGCCTCTTCTAACATGTTTCTTTGCTTTCACGTGCATTACACGTGGCCGAACATGTTTAACGTAAAAAGTTATTAAAATAATTGAAATTAATTATGATTCAAAGCATTCAACTTTTGAAATTAATTTTCGAAACTCTTGGTCTCCTCTTGCTCTCATGTTCTTTTTCAATCTTAATATCTCCATTTTTGGCCTAGGGTACGATCTGGCCAAACTTTGATTGACCGTTTATTCTTTTGTTGCTCAAGGTACAACCGGGAGCACTTGTCTGAAATCTCCTCTAAAAAAACAACAACCTTTCCTCAAAATGGTTTTTTATTACTCATCATATCTTGAAGTGTTTTGTCCACATTCAATTGCAAACTTTCTCGCCATGGGTGTTTCATCCCATATTATAAGTCTTGCTCTTCTTACTAGTTCAACCTTAGTATTCTGTTTAGAAGTCCTACATATACTCATTTCTGTCGGACTTAATGGAATGTCAAATCTCGAGTGTGTTGTTCTTCCTCCTGAAATAATCGTTGCTGCTACTTCGGATGTTGGTGTAGCTAACGCAATCAGACCACTTGACCTGTGATGATATTTGAAGTTATATTAATCAGATAAAAATATTTTTTTAAAAAAATGTGATATTTGATGTTGTTAATCATATGTTTAAAGGATATGTGATTATTACTGTAAATTGGCCAATATTGCATGAAATAGAAATGTTTTGCCTATTTCTCCTGGCCCGTCCAAAAACAAAAAACAAACTTCTTTCTTTCTTGATTCAACATGATCTAAGATTGCGTGGAATGCAATCTTTTGGTCTTCATTTAACTTATTTGCATGATCTTTCCGTGGAGTTTCAATGCTCAATTCATCTGCAATTTCCTTATGTGTTGAATTCCTAATGAGCAAATTTTGAGAATATATCTCTGGCAAATCAAACTTCTTGATGCTTTCTAACATGCTATCTAGATAATAGGCAATGGCCTGTAATGTGCAAGCAATTTGAGTCTAGACTAAGTTTTCATGCATTCTCTTATAACCCTCAAACATTGCATCGTAATAGTTATTCCATAGTTTTCTCACATATGACGGTTCACAATGCACTAATAAAGTCGCGAATAGCCTTCTCAGTTCATTAGGCATTTGAAACGCTACTCATTCCATCATGCACTCTGATATACTCTGAAATTAGCTTAAAATTTATTTATTTTGTGAGCAATTGGGCTTTTATAACGCAGTGATCCAATCAATTATTTTGTCTCATTTCGGCCCATTAGGCTCGTTGAGTCCACGAAACTAAAATTGCCAAGTCAGATGTCTTGAAGCCTTAATTTGATATTCTTAGACCCAATTCGTTAATATGGAAGCCTAAAGAAGGAGTCCAAGTCCAATCAGTAATTATGATGCAGTAATGATTCAGCCCTGATGCAGAATTGTTAAATCATATTTAAAGTAGGACTTCACAATAGCAGTTTTGGAAGAAAATTCATAATTTTTGATCCATAGCTCAGAAAAATGCAAATAAGGTACCGTTGGAAAGAGGATTCCAAGTTCTACAACTTTTATGTTACCTCGAGACCTAATTCTGCCGTTCCGGTTGACGATTTTGTCCTTGAATTTTCTGGACAAAATTGATCTTCTCTTAAACCAACTTGGAAAATGTTTTAGACGAAAATTCAAATGTTAAAGATGATGTGGAGCATTCCTATTGGTCATGTTGGATCCTAATTAATGAAAATAATCTAAATTTCCATTATTAAAATAATGGAATAATTAAAATATTTTTTAATAATAGCAATTTAGAAATATATAAAGTCATGGCCTAATAAAATATAGGATCTGAATATTCAAACTAATTGTCCACCAAAATGGACCAAAAAGAGGTCCTATAGGAATGAGAAATTGGACCATCCAAAGTAAAGGCCCATTGCACATTTACTTCAGATTATCTAAGTCCAAATAGGACGTTGCAGACAAAGACAAAAAGCAAAATTAAATACAACGTTGGAAACAAAGACAAAAGCCAAAATTAAATAGGACATTGGAAACAAAAAGCAAAATTGACCTTCTTATATAATTTAATATACCTATTATAATCTAATAATTAATAATGGAATAATTTTTTCTTAGAAAAAAATAATAGAATAATTTATGGTAAAAAAAATAATGGAATAATTAAAATATTATTTAGTAATGGCAATTTAGAAATATGTTTTAAAAAAGGGTATAATCAGAAATATGTTTTAAAAAAAGGGTACAATCGGAAAACATAAAGTTTCCCCTTATTTGTACTTTTATATATCTATACTATATATAAAAGTACGAGTTTTGTGAAATTTTTGAATCGACCATTATACCCTTATTTTTTTTTAATATATCTCTTAAATGTCCTTGCTTAAACTATTGTAGTTTCATTTTACTAAAAATTCTATTTTTTTATTCAATTATTAAATCTAATTTCTTTATAATTTCTTTATTTTTACCATTTTATTATTTTTCAATAAAAATTGGATATATTAAAATTTTTAATATACAGTTTTATTCTACCAAAAACTCTATTTTCATTTAATTAAATTCAATATTTTTTAATTATTTTATTTTTACATTTTAATTTAAAAGGTTATTGTGATTGACATGTTCTATTTGATAGTTTAATCTATTATGATTAAAATTTATTATTTCCCTAGAGTGCAATTATTTTATTTGATTTATAATTAATTTTTTTCTAGAAAAATGTAACCCTTACTGTGGGTTTAAATTTGTTATTTTGTTTTGTTAATAATTTTCTTCGTGTGGAATGATTTCTTTTGTTACTTTGATAGTAAAATTCAATGTATATACAAATGGGCTGGTCGGGTTGGATTTGGATCCAGTTATCTGGGTTAGGTTATTTTCGGGTTAAAGAAATTTTGCATTATAAGGGTTCAGTTAATTTTCGGTTTTAGGTTGGGTTGGATTTGGATGCTCAAATGTCGAGTCATTTGGGTTTTGGTCAATTTTGGTTCGGGTCTTTTTCAGTTTCAAGTCATATGGTTCAGATAATTTCGGGTTTGAGGCTCCGATTTTCAGGTTCAATTCTTTTCGAATTCGGGTTATTTAAATATAATTAATCCTGATTCAGGTAATTTCGGATTAATCTCTCGGATTGATCTGATTTGGGTCGATTCATGTTCAGGTCATTAAGGATTTGAGGTCGGGTCATTTCAGTTTCGAATTGAGCAGAGTTTTTGGTCGAATCGGTTGGATAAGGTTTGGTTTCAGGCAATCGAGTCAGATACTTATACTCGAGTGAATTTTTTCCAGCTATAATTATAGGGTTCTTTAAGATAAAATTAATAATATACTTAAGATTTTAATTTTAATTTAATTTAAACATATTATGTCACGTGCAAGGCACGTGAAAGTGATGACTAGTAGTATATATAGATATGTATAGTGTATCCTATAATATTGATAACTATGCATATAACTAATTAATAATAAACACAATTAATATTAGTTCAACCTGCAATTTTCATTCATATGCTATTTTTCAAGCTTAATTTATAAGATGAGATTTAAAAAAAAAAAACATAAAAGAAGTCTGCTTCAAGTTCATCATTATTAGGTCTACGAAAATTAAGTTTATAAGGAAAATCCACTTATAACATGATGATAGATTATAGATATATAAAATGATCTCTCCCCCTGTCTCTTATTTCAAGTCAACTCGAAACCTTACCACACATGGACGCTGAAGGGTCCAATTTCATTCAGTTATTAAAGCAACTGGAAAGGAGTTGATCAATGTCTTCAAAGAAATTTTCTCCAATATTTGGTGTGGTGACTGGGTTTTTCACCATAGCTGCTCCAATACTTACATCATCATCGTTGATCTCAATTAGGCTTGGAAGGTTATCAAAAATCCCATCACCCGCTGAAGCTTGTGATTTGTTTTTGTAGCTGCCATTTACTACTGGATTGCGATCAGATGTTGGATTTGTCTGAAAATTGATGGGGTTTTGATCATCAAAAAGCTGCTCCAAGCTAACACCATATTCATCATCATTCAGACTCAGATTCAAGAAAATAGAAGCATAATCTTCTTCTTCTCCCATAAGATTTAACTCGCTCTGGATTTCCTGTTCAACAGGATTCTGGTTAGTGAATTGCTGGTTGTCTAAGGCTGCAAAGTTCTGATCAGTCTCTGAAATTGTTGATTGCCCATCTGGATTCCCATTGATTTTAAAGCTTCCAATGCCGTTGAATCCTTGAAAAACAGTAGGGTTCTGGAAAGCAACTGGGGGAATAGAGGAAGAGTTAAGAATTGGGTAATCCTCATTTGATTGGGACAAATTCTGCTTGCTGCTAGGTGGGAGTTTTTCGAACTGTCGGTATATTGATCCAAGTTTCTCGTCTCCTTCCACATTTAGCCGGGGAATTTCGGCAGTGATAGAAGATTTCTTCTTCTTTGGGAAACCATCAGACTGCAGTACCACTTTTTTAGAAGCTGCTCCCTTGCGGCGAATTGGTACCATTAATGGATTCTGAAGAATGGTAGCTACATCATACTCATTTATATCAAAATTGGTAACGGCATATTTTTCACCTCTCAGCCTTATTGCCGCAATATCATAGGCCCGTGCGGCCTCTTCTTCTGTATCTGTTTGTTTGTTTTGAATATTAGTTATAATATAATCACTGGCTTAATGTATTTTTTCACCCTAGAACTTTCAATAAACGGTTAAATAAGCTCATAAGCTTCCGATTTGACCAATTGCAGTTTGAACTCTCAAATTTGACTAGATAAATCATTATGCTGTGAGAAAAAGCCACCGCAGCATAATACGTGACCTAAAAATGTCACGTCAATTTAGGGTAAATTTTCTAGAAAAGAAAAAAATCTAAAATATAAATTCTGAAGTCATTTTCAGAAAATTAATTTTTATGACATCAGTCATTTAATTATATTTTTTAATTTTCAGAAAATTTACAATAAAATGACATGGCATTTTTAGGTTACATGGAATATTGGCATGGCTTTTTCCATAATAGAAGGGCTTATCTGGCTAAAAATTTAAGAGATCAGAGATGCAATTGGTCAAAATTAAACTTCAAGAGCTTATTTGACTTTTTTTTCGTATAGTTCAGGTTTTCAATAAGCCTTAATCATTTGACAATGAGAAATTATATATAAAAAAAATAGTAATTAAGATTAGTTGCCACTTACCAAATGTTCCTAGGTACAACCCTTTATGAGTTGTCCCTCTCGAAATTTTAGCTTGCCATGTCTTGAAATCAGAGTTCCTGCTCAGTGATGATTAATTCTCAATGAGAGGAAGAGAAAGAAGGATATAAACAGGTGAGGAGAAGGAATGAACAATTAATATGTAAAGGACCTGGAGACTCCACGATAAACAGATAAACCCTTGGAAAACTTGGTACTTCTTCTGAAATTCATTTGTGAAGATAAACACACATTATCAACATGGTTATTTCAAGTCAAAATCCAGGAATATGATGCCAATTTGAAATAGCTATACCTTCTAAGGTTATGAAGGTAATCATCTTTGGTATAAAAAATCATCTCATCCATTTCCTTCTTATAGTAACTCCTCTGAATTAATATAATATACGGGAAGACGAAGACGAATTTAGCTGCTTATTAAGACTGACCAAGTAATTGAACTTGTACATGCAATAGCTAGCTAGTATTAAATTAAAGTAACAACATACTGGGAAATTCAGTAAAGCATAAATGCCCCATAACTTGAGAGCAGCCATATCATATGACTTTGCAGCAGAGATTTCATCAGCATATCCCCCTGTATTTTGATTAAGTGCCAAACCAAATTTTAAGTTTCGAAAAATGTTTGTTTCAAAAAAAAAAAAAACCTTGGAGAAAGAAGACCATTTTCTCAGATTGTTTCCAAATCGAGGTTTGTTTTTGGATATGTGAAATCAAATCAGTCAAAAATTAGTGGGATTGAAATGATCACTCACCAATATAAACTGCAAGCACAAATGAAGAAGAAATCAATAAGATAAATTAGGAAAAAGCAGAAATTAAAAAAAGAAAAAAGTTTTAAAATCGAGTGATCACCTGTCTTTGGTTTTTTAAATAGATCACTGTTATCCCATAAAAATGCATCAAATCGATCAGGATACCTGCATCGATCTAACTCAATGTCATCCATATCCTTTGATTTCAACTATATAATTACTTGTATATTGTTTTATACTATGCTCTATGCATTACATATGATTCACTGAATATTTCCCAGCATGTTGATTACTTTAATCTATTGTTTAAGTTTAATTATTTTGTCAGTCTTAATAAGCAGCTAAATTTGTCTTCGTCTTCGTCTTCCCGTATATCTATGTTCAGAGGAGCTACTATAAAAAGGAAATTATGGAAGAGACGAGAGATTTATACCAAAGATGAATACCTTCGTAACATTCCTTTCAAAGAAAAATAATAAAAACAATTAATTGAATTGTTAATAAGAATTAATTAATATGCATGTGGATATATATATATATATATATATATATATATATATATATATATATAGACTAGACCTGCAAACTCCCAGGTAGCTTGTATCCCCGACCAAGATCCTGCTGCTGCATTGTACGTCTTCTCTTTAATGATTCATAATCACTAATGAAAACTTCGTCACTTCCATGGGAGCATTTAG